>JAGDQP010046520.1:0-15275 GCA_022664845.1 Lepisma saccharinum
ATATAAATTATATCTTAACGTGTCTTTTATGACAAAAAAAAAGCCTTAATTTTCTCCCTAACTTGACTTTATATCTTCAGGATGTGAATATTCATTTCCAGAGATGGTGTTTAAAATTCAAAGAGCTGCCTGGTATTAAACATAGCGAATGAGTTTCTAGTGTCGCTCTTGTCCATTCCTAGGGATTTTGTAACTTTGAACTTGCTAGTTCTTAGGGGCGACGTATTGGCGGCTTAACAGACTAACAGATACCGGCACCGTGTAAGGTTCAATTCTGTAAATCTACATTTCTTTTTTCCTACATAAAGAGAAGTGGAAAACAGGATAAATCAATAAATGTTTAATAGCGAGAAGATAATATGATGACTTTACCATTCTTTAGTTTACTTTATAGTATTTTTGTATGTCCCTATATGATATGTTTTATATGCTTTGCGTTTTGTACTGTAATTGTAATTTTTAGATTTTCTTTTTTTTAATTTATAAATATATCTAGAAAACTTTAGTTTCGAATTGTATTTTTTCCCCTCTAGAATACTTTATAAACGTATTTAGGACATTTTAGTGTTTTGTATTGTGATTGGAATTTTTAATTATTAGATTTTTTAGTTTTTTTCTTCTTAAAACCTTTATAAAGCTATTTAGGAAATTTTAGAGTTTGTGATTGTTAAAATTGTAAATCTTTAACGAAACTGCAATGTGCTATTTGTGATGTTGGAAAAAGTAGAATCCACAACGGCTGAAGCTAGAATTCTTCTTAAAGCTGTATAAAAGCCGTTAACGAAATGTAATAACAATATTGTAAATAATAAAATTGAAAAATAGTGTGTATTACCTTTTGTTCAGTGTAATTAACATATTTTCAACAAGTAGCCTACAGTAATTTAATTAAAATTGCTCATTGTATTTAATTATTTTATTGTTATAATATTATTGAAACGTATTTTGTAAATAACCACATCACCAGAGTTAAATAATTATTATCTCGTTATTATTATTAATGACTAGAAGACGGAGGAGTCATTTGTCATATTGTGAGGGCAGGAAGGGGAAAAGGACGGAAGTGGTGAGGGTGGAGGGGCGGGGGCGCTAGAAATCATGGGCCTAGGGCGCCTAGACGTACAAATTCGGCCCTGCACATTACAGAGCTTCTTCTGATGAGAAATTCTACATAACGCAATTTTGTCATTTTTTGGATGCTGCTTTGTTTTCCCAGCGACGAATTTTCTCTTTATAGTAATTAACTTTCGGTAGATTAAACATTTATTTATGTTTCTTTTCTTGTTGTTTATAACAAGTCAGTCAAAGCTGCGTTTGATACACCAGTGCAAAACAAACGTTTTATGAACGTTGATTTTATGGTTAATTTCGTTGCTTAACCGTTATATGTTGAAAAAAAATATGTTTAATTTTAAACAATATTTCAACAAAAACTTGATTGCGTTGATAAAACGTGTATTCAACTGTTATTTTCAACTATGGTTTAGATTTATTTTCATGAGGTTCTTTCTAATTTAATTGAATACAAATTATAACTGAAAGCTAATTAAATGACACAACTATTTTATGTTCTCTTTATGTTGAATTCACGTTGAATGTCAAACTATATTTCAACCAGAGCTGAAGCGGGTCACCGGATCAATCGTGTCATTCGGGTCAAGTTTTGTACCGGGTCACTGGGTCTAAGCTTCAGACCCGACCTGATCCGGTGACTCGGTTTAGACCCGGTAAGCCGAAGGACAAAGCAGAGTTTTTAATTATTTCCTTACGTTTGAACTTTGAACAGTGTTTCTTTCAGGGGTAATCAGGACCAGAGATGTTACCCCCAGAACACGAAACATACGACGCAAATATTCCCACTTAATTATATTTCCCAGACCGTGTCATGTGGGCGAAGTTTCGGACCGGATCAATTACGTTCGGGTCAGGCCGGGTAACCAAAAGTGACCCGGTTTCAGTTCTCATTCCAACGAAAATTTGATTTCGCTGATAGGACGTTAATGTGATTTGTTTTGAACTGTTATCTTAAACTATGCCATAGATTACGTTTTATATGTGTGTTTCTAAGTTAATTGCATAAACATTGTAATTAAAAGCAAAGAGAATGAAATTAACTACGTTTGTCATGTTCTCGTTTGTATGTTCCAATAAAGCAGGTAAGATTGAAAGCCTATTAAATGCTGTACATATTCTTAATGTTCTTGGCATATGATTTAGTTAACTGAATTGAATTTAGTTATGGCCTTTAGGCATTTTTTGGTTCAGGCCATTTGACTTAACTGAAGACTTGAAATAAATGAGGTACTAAGTGCCACTATTTGGTGAAAATTACGTTTTAACAGGAATAACAATGTATGTTATTAGACCTTTAACATTATTGTGCGGTTACCACTCCTGACTCGACAGTTACCGCTCCTGACGGTCCATGTTGAATCCATATATAAGGTGAGAAATAAGTTTTTAAATGCATGTTGAAAACGGGCTATTCTTTTGTGAAGACCCTATATAAAAATCAAAGTCCAAACGCGTTACTTCTATTGTCCTTCTATTGGGTTTTTATAAATGGTGAGATGTGTTGTTTTATGTGGATATGAACTTTTAAGAAACTGTTTTTTCTCGTCCGTTGGAAAATATCACTTACGTTAGCGCCTTATTTACTTCAAGTCTTCGATTATAAAAATAAATAATACAAACAAAATTATTACAAACAACAACTACGCATATCTTTAACAAAAATCAAAACTTCACGGCCCGATGATTAAAACACAAGTTATTATTAAACTCGCGTATTAAATACACATATTAAACGCACAACACAACGTTTCAACCACGTTTGTAGCCTTTATCAAGTGTACCGTTAACAGAATCATTTTTCTTTTTATTGTTTATTTACATATTTGAATTCCTATTGTTGTCAGACCATATTTATTTATTTGTGGAGAACGTTATTTTTCCTCTTTTTTTTTTCTAATTCAATACATATTTATGACTTTTCCATTCTTGGTTGAAACTTCCACAATCATTTTCATTAACATTATTCTTATTCGGATTATAGCAAATGCGATAACCTTTTCTAATCAATCTTTCTGCTTGGTTCTTTGCTCCTTTAAGAAACGTAATGCTACTGTTGTCTATATGATGAGCTGCATCAATGATATGTGTAGCAATTCCTGATTTCATTTCTTTATCTTCAATATACCTTAAGTGTTCAGTATATCTTTCCTTTGTGTCTTTTGGTTTGGCCTATATACGTTTTTCGGCAAGTACATTTTATTTCGTAAATTCCTTAACTAAGCAATAGATCTGTAAAATACTTTGTGTTTCAATTATCAGGCCGTGAAGTTTTGATTTGTGTTAAAATTATAAACGTTTACTAGTTTATTCTAAACGTTGATTTTGATCCTTTTTTTTTTCAACCAATATTTAACGTCGACTGTTGAACAGGCGAACATTTTGGTACATATACAACGTTAAAATAACGTTTCGGTGCTAACGTTTTATCCACGTTTTTATCCATATATGTGAGCTACTGGGGTAGGTTCAGTACAATGACATTTTTAAAATAAAAAAGTAGAAATAAGTAGGCTGACCGTCTTGGTTTCAAGGTCCTACCCCGGTGTGCTGGCAGGTTTGTAAGCTGTCCTGATAAAAAGCAGCAATTAATTAATATTATTATATGTATAGGTCCTATCATTTGAAATCGATAAAATTTAAGGATTTTTTTTTAAATCTGAATGAGGGAAAAATCTTACTTTTAAATTAACGGGAGCTATGGCCTCTCACAAGTTGAAGGGACGACACTCCTTGGCGACCACTCCTTTTGGATACTGATTGCAAACATCATTGGTCTAGGTACCATCCCGATATCTGCCTGTTGAAAGAGAGGAAAATACTGGGAAACATCATAATAAAAAGGAATGGACAGCAACAGGCCTAAGTCCAGCATTGTCATAAGCGTAAGCACAGAAAATAGAACAAAAGAAGACACAGCTAACGTCCCGGTTTAGGAAAATCAAAACATGGTCCGCCAGAAATAAAATAGACTGCAGATGTTGAAGGATGACTGAAAGAAACTTTTCACTCTGTGTAGAAAAATGCATCCCAAGCAATTCGAAAAGTCAATAGTTGTCCAGGAAGTGTTCACGTGCTCAAGCCAATACACAAAACGGTTGTCTGTCCCGAAGTTCAATATTCAAAGTTGGAGCGAGGGCCATGATTCGTGTCGATTGAAGTCCATATAGGTTTTTCTATGAAGTCAGTGATAAGTGTTAAGCAAGGTTTCTGCTTGTTACATAAGTGTGACACATGGATCATATGGAACGGGCATAGCTGAGATGTTCGTATGAAAGCTGGAGAACGCGTCAACGGATTTCTTTGCAAATGTAAAAAAAATGATTTGCTTTAAGAATATAAATTTGTTATTTAGTTTTAATGACCACTGATAACAACTACACTTCTTGGTCAGACAACCAACAGAGAGCATTGGCCTTCCAGACGGATTTCGTACCAAGGGGGTGTTACACGTAGTCAGTGCAACGACTCTCTATCGCCGGTTTATCTGGCTTTCGAGACTGGAGTCGGCTACCTCTTTATTCAAGTAGGTGTCCAATTATTTATTTACTAGCTGAATTCCCGACCATTGGTACGGTGTGAATAAAATACGTTGGCAATATTCCACAGCTGGGAATATTTTAAAAATCGATTGGTGCAAATATGTCTAATGGTATGGTAGTAATTTGAATAATTTAAATGTTAAAATGGGTTGGCAACACTAACAACTGAGATGCTTGCGACGCAGAGTGGGACGACCCCCCCCCCCCCCCCCAAAAAAAAAAAAACACGGCGAAATGATTACCGTCTGAACGCTGAGGAAATATTGGTCGGATCTTGACCAGAGGCTTATAGGTGTTGTATCTGCTTTACATTCACATAATATACGGGATATAGCCTGTTTTCTCTTGGCGATAGCGCTAATAAACCTAACTGTTTAACGGGTTGCTCATATCACAGGGGATATTTTTTTTCATAAGTCCGACTATCGTGAGGTAAATTAAATGCGTTATTGAGGTCTCCCCGGGTACAGAGCAAATGCTATTGATGATATCAAGACTAACTTGCTTGTTTCTGAAGCAAATGCAATTTCTAAGTGATAAAAATAATTATCAACACTATTAATAAAATCAAGAAACGTACTTCAAAGCACGCGAAAAAAAAGTAACAAAAAATGCGTAATTAGTAAATCATAGATATATAAAAAACACAGAGATACGTTATCTTTCCAGGCGTTTCTTTCGGGTTCTTGTCCATGCACCATATATTTTAGGAAATTGACACAAAGACTTGTTATAGGCTTCTTATTTTTAAACACTAAGGAAAATAGGCAGATATGAATATCTAAGAAATAGTTGGAGAGGTAGTAGTTTACCAATATTTTACTTTTGCAAAATAGTATTGGAAAAGATAAAAATATATAGGCCTACAACTTTTACTGTTAATTATGTTTCTGTCCTTTACGAAATTCAAATGAATTTTAGAATGGAAAAATCTTACTAATGTGTTCGAAAGTGATAAAACGAACTCAACAAAGCCAATATCTCAATTTCGAAATTGGGGCCGTTTGGAAATGACGTCTGACATTCTGTAGTAATATTTCAACTACGCAGTAAAAAAAATAGCTGTATTAATTCAACACAATGCTGTGTCCCAGCGTGACTACCACTTTTTGTGTTAAATGAACATAACACGCGGTGTTGATTTCCGTACGGGAGAAAAAAGGTACAGCTGCAACAAGGTTTTAACATGGGTTGTTGAGTTAGAAGTCCAGTATCTTACCGTCTGGGCTAAATCGCCAGACAGAAAAAAATAAATTTAAACAGTATAAAGGATTAAAAAAATGTTGCTGAACACCAAACACAAAGAAAGTTACTCTCACGACTTATGCCATGATTTAATCACTTTTCCATTTGCCAATTAGGGATCAGAATTAACACTCATTGAGAATATGTTCCATTTCTATGAAAGCAAGCGCAGCATTTAACATGTTGTTACGATAAGAAGTCCGTAATGCTGGTCAAGTGTTTGGCTGTTGCCATCTTGCTTGCTTTCATAGAAATGGAATATTCTCAATGAATGGGAATTCTGGTTCCCAATCGACAAATAAAAAGTGATTAAGCCATGGGATATGTCGTACAAGTAACTTAGTTTGTTGTCGGGGTTCAGCAACACATTATTTGATCCCCTACACTGTTTGAATCTATAGTATAGTCGTTTAATTCAAATGTTAAATAAATATCGTCTGCATCTACTGTTTTTTCGGTCTGACAATTTAGCTAAGGCAATAAGACGCTCGACTTCTAGATAAGCAACCCATGTTCAAATCTCGCTGCAGCCGTGATTTCTTTTCTCCCAGTACCGAAATCAACACCGTGTGTTGTGTTGATTTAATACACAAAATGTGGTAGTCACGCTGGGACACCGCATTGTGTTGAATTAATACAGCTATTTTTTACTGTGTACGCTGTGCGCGTACGACTAGGAAAATACATAATTTGTCTTTTTTTAATAAAATATCAGACACGTTGCTTATGAGTAAATCGTAGAAAGCTTTCCAATTTCAAGGCTCATCAGGAGTGCAATCAAGGCTCAAGCCTAATCAGGAGTACAGTTATCTCTTCTGAAAGATTTATAGCCGGTTTGGAGGTAAGATCTCATGGAAGAAATGATGGGATCTCTTGCACCTTAGAAGACAGAGCGTGCGTCACATTCCTACATCACGCCTCTAATCCATCACTCTTGCACACCAGCTCCCACTCCACCTCATTCCACGACTTCGTTACTACTGTTAACTAGTCCTTCCCTTCTCCGCTATCTTTCATTCACATCATACGGATAGGATTTTATACGGATCATCACCAAATATTTGCGCGCGCAACGCGTTTTCTCACTTTCGGAGAGCTTTTACGCAGAAGGTTGCAGCTAGTGGCAGCTAAATCTTCGATGTCTTGAAAGTATTTATTCTAAACTTTATATTAACGAAAAATCAGAGCTTTTTTTTTGTACGTCTCGATGAATTTGGAAAAATCAACCAAAATTTTACGTTAGTATTTCGATGTATCTACTGTATATTACAAAAACGTTAGGATACAGCTCTCATCTACATTAAAGTTATGATTGTGCTGTAACCAAACTAGAAAACCTACTATATTTTACACAGCAAATTATTTGCCTCAATGGCAGCTGCAGACAGAAAATGTTCACAGACGCATTCCGAAAATGTTGGAAAATGGGCAACTTTGAAAGCGGATACATTAATGACTACCGGTATGCGTTTCAGGATTACAAGCGAAGTACTTTAGTGTCTACCGGATATTTAACTACAATGTAAGATGGTTTTCGAGTTCATTTTTTTTAGTTTAGTTCGAATTTTGGGATAGTGTCTTCATTGAAACGAATGTTTTATGTTGAGGTGACATTTTTTTTTATCTTTCCAAGTTGAGATTTTTAGCTAGCATTGCTATGGTAAAGGATTTCTGGTTCAAAACAATCGAAATTTAAATTAAAAATGTAATTTATTTATTTGTTTGTTGTTTTGATTAAAAAATGTCAACAATTTATTGATTTAATAGGATAACAATGGATTTTGTTGTTGTTGGTAGCTCTAAAAGAGTGGTCCTCTTTTCGCTCTAACAAGATTTGAATATTCCGCTCTTTTGATTTAGTGTGTATATCAACCAATTTCGATGGAAACCATTTTATATTAACAGAATTTTGTTTTGCCATATATTGAAGATACTTTTTTAAAAAATCCTTCTGATATTTCTACGTGGCTGAGAGGCATGTGGACTTGGTTAATATCAATCAGCGTCTAATAGCTATACTCACAAGGAAACTGTGAATGAGATCATGTTGAAGCCTACCTTGAAATTTTGCTAACTGTAAGAGAATCTGCGACTTATACGAAGGTCGTTTTTTAAAAAAAATGCTCTTTTCAAATGCAAGGTCCTGAGATCGAGGTTATGCTATTGCGCGCGAAGTGTACAAAAAGTGTATGTTTTTAAAAGTCAATCAACAGAAATCACTTCTGCTTCAATTTTCTAGCAGAATGAAACAGTGGTGAGTTGTATCGTCTGTCCCCACACCATTTTGAAACAAATTGTGTTGATTGAACGATGCGAACATATACACTTTTTTACACTTCGCATGTAATATGGCAACCTCAACCTCCGGACCTTGGAGTTGAGAGGAGAAGCTGAGTTTTTGTGTACGATATTTCTGTAGGAGAATCGTAGATTGTCTCAGCAAAATTTCAAGGTAGGTTTCATTGTGGTCTCATTGACGGTTTCTTTGCCAGTAGGGTAACAAACTCTCGATAACGATTTGAAAGTTTTGTATCATTCTATTCTTTGATTTACATGCTTTGCTGACTAATCATTTCAAATAATATAAAGCTGCCAGTCTTTGAGGTCAACGTGAATGCCATTTACACAACTATGAATAAGTAAAGTACGAGAGAAAATTTTGTTTGTATGATGTTTTCTATTTCCATAGATTTATTTGGCTTCCTTGCAAGTTTGTGTCAAAGGGCAAGTGATAAGTATTATGTCCTTCACATTGTGGCTTTGCATGTGCTGTAGGCAAAAAACTATGCTGAAGGTTTCTTACGTACTGATTATTTTTGTATATGTAATTTTCTTTTTGCTCTACGTGATGAAAACATCTTGTTAGTAAACATGGCTTCTGAAGCACTTTCCAACTTTAACTCTGAAAATCAAAGTTAAAGTTGGAAATAGTAAATACTGTATTCCAAAATTCTGTCATAAAAAGAAGATTTAAAGCCAAACTTTATTCTGTCTAGTTCAAACTGTCTAAAATAATCCGATTGAGACGAAAATTAACCCGACAATAGCGACTCGATCGCCACACACTAAATTTGAAAGAGCGGAATTCCGCTCGAATTGAGCGGAATATTTCACCTTATGAGAACGGACAGAGAGACCACTCTTTTAGAGAGGATTTTCATCGAAAAACAAATTAGAAATTTCCGCTCGAAATACAGATGAATGTCTTATTGCAGAAAGGGACCTGAGTCACTTTTGCACAATTCTGAGAAAAATATTTAAAAAATCGTATAAATTTTACAGTGTAACAAACAAATGTACCATTGTTGGCTCAAATATTTAGCATAGTGAATAGTTAATTTTTCAACCCTCAATGCGCTCCCATCAGTATGCTTCGAGAGACAGAGGAGATGAAAAAGTTGTGACCCCGGTATCTGTCTGCAATAATAGTTTAAACTGTTAGAATAAGACGAGAAATGTCCTACAAACGCCCGTTGTCATGGTTTTCTCACATAAGCTAGATTAGGTAAGGTTATATATGCCTCAGAAAAGTGTAGATTCATTAATGAATGACAGTGTACTGCACTTTCTGGACTTTATTGTCGATGTTTGAAGTACAATGTACGAGCTCATATATTCATGTGTTATTCTACATCTGAGTCTGTTTCATGGGAGCCTCTAGTGGTCCACTGAAGAATATCTTCATAATATCCTTTGACGTCGTCTGGTACATACGACAAGGCAGTTCGTATGTCCTTCAATTTAGTGAGCTTGGTCGGCTTCCGTGCAACTGAGTACGTACTTGGCGTAAGAATTACAATTCTTGCACCTTTGGACAGACAGAAGATGTGAGAGGTCAAATCTTTGATGAATTCGGAAACTTTGACAGTACCCTTATGTTCAACACAGTATTCAAAGTAATGATACTTGGCAATCTGAAAATACTGCCTATTCTTGTAGGAACACATGGTAGTTTCCACAGATGATACCACATTATTTTTTGTAGACGTGAGATCACCACGTTGCGAAATCGATAATGTTACTGGTGTCAATAAGTTTGGCAGTATTTTGAAAGCCCGAACCAAGTTTATTTTCCACACAGTTATTCCCCAGTTGCACATAAACGTTGAAAATACATGTATTAAAACGTTAGTACCGAAACGTTATGTTAATGTTGTAAATGTACCGAAATGTTCGCCTGTTCAACGGTTTATTCGACGTTGAATAATAATGATTGAGAAGAAACGATGAAGAAACGGGTTTAGTTGGTCAAAACAAAGCATGAATGCTGTCTATTGGTAAACACATTTAGTTTTATTTTATCCGTTGCTTTTATCACGATATACTGCGTTAATTTTCCAACAGTTAATAATCCAGCGGCGGCTGTGGGGTTCGAACACAGGAACGTTCTGTACTTCTCGTTGCTAGCTCGTCGTCTTATCAATGGATACACGCTGGGAGTTCGCTGCTCTTTTACGGTATCTGTATTAACAGGCAGTCTAGAATGGAGCTGCTACATGTTGTTCACCATCATGTACGAATGAGAATAAAGAATACTTTCCTTCTTTCTTTCTTATGTGCAGTTTTTCTTCTTTAACACTTTGACCATTACTGCACCATTAAATTTGTATTTCTCAATAAGTGTAATATGTTCCTTAGAGAACGCATATAAAGAGAAATCTGTCATAGATTAACGCCCTATTATCGAAATTAAATGTTCGTTGAAATATAGTTTTAAATTCAATGTTTTCAACATGCAAAAGGGAACATGAAAAATGTAGTTAATTTCATTGTATTTGTTTTTAATTATAATGTTTAAGCAATTAAATTAGAAATACAAGTATAAAACGAAATCTAGGACATAGTATGAATGATAGTTGAAAGTACGCCACATTAGCGCCGTATCAACGAAATTCTATCTTCGTTGAAATATGGTTTAAAATTCAATCAGTTTTTAACGTGCGCATGAGAATATAAACTTTAGTTTGTGTAATTCAATTAGTTTTTAATTGTATTTTTTTGACATAACATTAGTAAGGAACACATTGAACAAAATTTATACCATAGTTGAAATTAACATATTGAACACACGTCATATTAACGCCTTATGAACGGAATGACGTCTTTGTTGAAATGTGGTTTAAAACTAAACGTAATTATTATCAACCGATAACGGTTAATCAACGGAATGAACCTAAAATCAACGTTTAAAACACGTATGTATGCTACTGGGGTTGGAAAGGGACCAGTGTCCGTCGCTACAGAGTAGATATGTTTATTGCAAAAAAGTACCCGAGTCAGTGACTCAAGTAACTTTCTCCACTAAGGTACAATTTTCAATGTGCATTTGCTTGGCTATAATCTAATGTGACTGATGTCCTGTCTGCACTAAAAGATGTGTATGTAACTAGGGAAGTCAAAAATATCGTTAACTCCGATACCTCGAAAATGTTAAACAGGTCTATTTCTGCAATAAACCATTCATATGTGATCTATAGTAGTTCTCTTCGATGGAACCGTAGTCTTTTTACGTATATCTATTCAGATAAAATTTGCATCTTTGGAACATTAGAAAGACGTAGCAAAATGTTGTAAATATGAAAGAGGGCATTTATTCATAAGTAGTGAGAAAGGAAAGTCATGTTCTTATGAATGAAAGAGAGTGATAAAAACTTAATGTCCGTGGAATTTGAACTTGCTAACTTCCATCCAGCGATCCAACGCCTTGTCCCCTATGCTAGGCGGACACTGCGAGAGAACACTGCGGTCTTCGGAAGGGCCTCTTTAATCTTGTCAGGTACTTGTGAACAGCGTTCGAAGATTTCTTGTACATACTTTGAATTTTACTCCTGGTCCCTTCTAGTATGTCTTTGTCATTGTTATATTTTTCTACTAAACGCGATTAAGTTCTCAGCAAGGCTTTGTCTATCGAGAACCTTCGCGGTGACATATGGTGGAAAACAAACTTTCATATCCATGATGTATTGTAAACAAGTCGAAAAAGATTAAAAATTGTCCTTTCTAGGTTTGAAGTATAAATTGCATCCATAAAGCATCGGAATCCCATATAAAAAATCACATTTCTATCCAAAGCGAGAGCGTTACTTTGAAAACCACTCTTTTCGATTGAAATTCGATAGTTTTCGGTGAAATCACTTTCTCATCGAAAAAAGAGTGAAATTTTCCACTCTTCTGATTTCCCCAGTAGCACACATACGTGCTTTCAACATTGATTTTAGGTTCATTTCGTTGATTAACCGTTATAGGTTGAAAAAAATTACGTTTATTTTAAAATCATATTTCAACAAAGACGTCATTGCGTTGATAAGACGTTAATACAACGTGTATTCAATATGTTATTTTCAACTATGGTATAATAGATTTTGTTTAATGCATTTCTTACTAATGTTATGTCAATAAATATAACTAAAACTAATTGAATGACACAAACTAATTTTGATGTTCTCCTGTGCACGTTGAAAACAGATTGCATTTTAAACCATATTTCAACGAAGTTAGAATTTCGTTGACACGACATTAATGTGACGTACATTCAACTATAATTCATACTATGTCCTAGATTTCGTTTCACACTTGTATTTCTAATTTAATTACTTAAACATTATAATTAAAAGCAAATACAATGAAAATAACAAAATTTTTCATGTTTTCATTTGTATGTTGAAAACAGGTTGAATTTAAAACTATATTTCAACGAACATTTAATTTCAACAATACAGTAAAAGACTAGTGGCCTCTACAGGTGGATTCTTGGATAAGTGGTCAACACGTCGAGCTACCAACGAGAAGTGCAGAACGTTCTTATGTTCGAACCCCACAACAGTCGCTGGGATTATTTAGTTTTGGAAAATTAGCACCGTATATCTTGATAAAAGCAACGGATAAAATGAAAATATGTGTATACCAATAAACAGCATTCGTGCTCTGTTTTTGCCAATTAAACCCATTTCTTCTCAACCATTATTGAACATGGAATAAACCGTTGAACATTTCGGTACATTTACGAACATAACGTGTCGGTACTAACGTGTAATCCACGTATTTTCAACGTTTGTGTGCTACTGGAGACACAACTAGATCCGCGAGTCATTTAGTAACAGGGCGGTGCCCAACGCTCTTTGTGACGAATTTGTAAGAAAATATGCCAAACAGAAGAAATGGCATGAGGAGAAAGATTATAGATCAAACGGATATGACAAAAAAATAAGCTATGGTAAAGTTATTTCTATATTTGGTCTTGTATTGTATTTTCTGCGGCTCAAAGGAATATAAATTAATTAATCAATCACTACTATGAATTATAAAACAACAAGAAAGGAATTATGGGACATACCAACAGATCATAAGGGAAACAGTGATTGTAAAATCAAACTTTAATATGGGAGACTTGACATTAAACAATTTCATTATAACATTTGCAAGCTGTGACCTAAATAAAATATTGTAACGCTATGAAAAGTAACTGAGAAATCCAGAGTACTATTTCCGCTAACAAGCCAAGCAGCATGTACTCGTCACGAGTTCTGCCTAGCTTTTCAAGGCAACATACTTAAAGTGAGTTTTGTTGCTTGATGTATCTTTCGACGTGTTAATGTCTTCCATGATTCGTTGTAACGGGGGTGTTAACTGGTTACTGATTAGCACCAACTTTTGGGGGGAATCGGCATAAAATACCAGATAAAACTTAATTACGTGGGTGTAAATGCAACATGAATGTTAATTAAATGTAAACATGCACGATACAACATATCAAAGAAAAAAGTATTTTTTCTTTGTATACTAACATGAAACGGGGTTAGAGTTACTGGTTTCCCACCAGGCGCCTCCCCAGGTAGCAGATAGGGGAATGCCGACCAGATATGGTGGGTACCGGAAATATTTCGAGGCGGACCAAAACCAGTACTGCTGCTTTGCAGTTAGTAGAGGGATCTACAAAGGCATGGGGAAGATAACGTAGAACAAAAATGTCATGGTGAGGGGAAGCAGCATCACCATTACCACTCTGAGGCTGAAGATGAATGACATCGGCAAGGCTCAAAGATGGAAAGAAGACATCTTGAACGTCTACCTTTACTGCGAGGTCGTAGAGCTGACAACTCGACACCACTAAATCATATCAAGAAATAGTAGCAGATGGTTCATGGATTCTCCCGGGGTAAAATATTCCGGAGGTAAACTAGTCCCTCACTCGGATCTCCTGGCGGGGACTGCTTCAGGGAGCTCCAAGAACAGGATTATGAAAGACCTTAGAATAGGAACGTGGAACGTACGAACGTTACTCCAAACGGGCGCTTTTCAGGTGCCGGTACGCAAGACCGAGAAGTACGAGCTAGACATTAGCGTTACAAGAAATTCGGTGGGAGGGTCAAGATAGCATCCGACAGAGCAAGTACACTTTCTACTACGGTGGAACACAGTCTCACGATTTCGGAACAGGATTCCTCCTTAAGAACAGTATCCTTCAGGTGGTTCAGAATATAGAGTTTGTAAACGAAAGACTATCGTACGTTACGATACGTACTCGATGGGGAAAAACGGTTTTAATACATGTCTATGCTCCGACCGAGGTTGCTAATGATAACGACAAAGATATATTCTACGATAAGCTGGAAAGGCTGTTTGACCGATTACCGAAGTATAAATCGAAAATTGTTTTGGGTGATTTCAATGCAAAGGTAGGGAGAGAAGAAAATTATAGACCTACTATAGGTAAATACAGCCTTCACGAAAGACCAACAACAATGGAGAAAGACTGATAACTTTTCGAAAAACCTACTGCTAAAGAGCACGTACTTTGAACACATGGGTATCTCCGGACGGCAAAACTCTTAAACCACATCGAACATGTTTTAGTAGACAGACGAAGACACACCAACATAATGGACGTTAGGTCGTACAAACCACAGAGGACCGGAAGGTGACACCGACCATCAATTAGTGATCACAAAAGTAAGGGAAAAGTTATGCATCGCGAACAGAGAAAGCAAGGGATCAAAACAACTGAAATTCGAAGTTAAACGATTAAATAAACCGAGCATAAAAGCAGATTACCAACTCGAACTTTCAAATAGGTTCGAATTCTTAGCCGACTCGAGTAATAATAATGATGATGTTAATAATGAAGTTGATGCAAATAAGATGTGGGAGGCAATTCGTGAAACAGTTACGAGCGCAGCGAATGAACGTGTAGGTGAGAAGAATCAACAGAAAACAAACCTTTTGATTAAGAATGCCTTAAGTTTCACGAGGTACGAAGAGTAATAAAAGCGAAGCAAATACCAACCACTACAGTAACGCGAAACGAAACGCCACACGCGGCTTCAGAAACAAAATGCGAGAATATCTGACGCAGAAGATTCAGAAGATAGAGGAAAACGGGAAGACAAATAACATACGATATCTATACAAAGGAGTAAA
>JAGDQP010046521.1:0-15274 GCA_022664845.1 Lepisma saccharinum
CATTTTTTGCTTCTTTTGAGGTCCCCTACATGGTGGTATACACGAGGTTCGCCATTTTTCCAACACCTGGTATATCAGACGACAGTATCTCTATGCAGCAGCATTCATGGCTTTACAAAAACCAATTCTATTTTGCGACTAGTTTTAAAAAATATTCCATAATTTTAAGTAAAATCAAAATTTTTCATGACACTACCTACGCTATAACATTATTTCCGTACATAACTTAGCATCATTATAGTATCACTATAAATTTTGGAGCCTTCTTGTTTTCAACGGCGATTTTCTTAAAATAGTAAGGCTCTTCTCCTAGTTTATCAATAAACATTTGCCTTAAAGAAATGCTGATAAGCTGATCGATGTAGTGAGATGGTTAAGTGCCAGTTCATCTGCGGTTAATCGAATTATGAGCAAATCTGAAGAGGTTTAATCAGGTTTCTGACGGCACAGCTATCACAAGTAGTATATTGAATGACCGTTTATCTCTTGATGTATACTCACAGAAGTAGGATTGTCATCAAGGACTCAGTCCTTTCTCAGGATGTTGATGTCCTCTGTATGAATACGTCTTAGTTTTCGTTGTACAGCGAGTTCAGGCTTGCACTAATCTGGCAAATCAATATTCAAGGAACAAATTTCGGATGTCGACTTTAATTTGGCATCCCATTATGTTGTTTGCGTTGTTCTTAGTGATTTAGGACTGATATCCGCGACCTCTACGATCGATAGTATAAATAGTTTATCCTTCAAGATGATAATGACCACCCTTACTAAGCTAGGCTGATAGAGCAATATCTGGCAATACACTTGGATTGGCCAGATATATCACTGGAATTCAATCCTGTCAAGCATGTGTGGGATGGCTGTTAAGTCCTGTTGCAGTCCTCAAACCCACTTCCTTTCTTCTTTGCTATACTTACACCAGCTTTGCAAGGACAGTATTGCTCACTTGAATTCATAGTGTAGATGGCCTTGCCGGGCTTTATTATGTATGTTTTTCGACTCCCTGCTAAATAATTGTGTTTTTACTAAATCGTAACAATGAGAGGAGAGATTACGCATGCACGTAAGGTAAGTTAATTATAAATCAGAGGTAGATTTCGGTGTCATTTGTAGTCCTGGCTCACTACTTGATCGAGGAATGTACTGTGTGAAGGGTGTATAATTTTGTACAGGGTGTTTATTACATTATTGTTACGAATGAATTAAATCACGCGTGAATAAATGATCGCTTGCAAGCTTGGGAATGACCGGAAATAAGGGAAGGTACACTTAATAATGTACTTTTGTTATTTCTATTTATTTGCACTTACGATTGTATTAAAGAAAGGTAATTAACACTAGGAAGAGTAACAAATGCAGCATTTAGTAGTAATCCTTAGGCTGCTTTAGCTCATTGCTTTTTGAAAATACAATTTATGATATTTTGGATATCAGCAATTAGTTTCTATTTGGTTCGAACCATGGAATGTTATCTTCTTCTCATCCGTAGTCTCTCCTAGCCATGTGCGCTATCTTCCCTGCCCTAGTAGGAGAGTTTGCGCAAATTAAGGGTTTTGGAAAAATCGTTCTCATTAAGCATACAATGACCTATATCAAAGATTAATAGAATGTAATTGTGTATCAGATACTAAAGAATATTTTATGTAATCTTTGAGACGTTTGCATCAAAAATAGAATTTTAGTGTATTTTTCTTCAATTGTGCGCAATCTCTTCCGGCTTTACGATATTGTTCTAAACCATCAAACTTCACATAAACAATGTTTGACATAATAGGAACATACTGCCGATATTTCCGCTCCACAGAAATCCCGTTGTCAGCTAATTTAGAAATATCCAACCAAACATTAGGCCTATGTTTTTGATGTAGCAAAATTCAAATATCCTTCAACTAGTCTATTGAGCATTGTTTTAGGAGGTAGTAGTGCTAGTATCCTAAAATAAAAATGCTTTATTACTTACAAGAGAATTTGCTTACTGAGTAAATATACTGTATTTCATGTCCGACTGTTCACTCCACAGAGATAGCTGACCACACTAACTAATAAAAGGAATCTACTTTTAGACATTAAATTCATACGAAAGGAACAAAATATCAAAAGCAAAAAGTTAACTGAACATCATATCGAGAGAACGTCACATGTCAGGCATCGGAATCATTCACTCGGAAAATATTACGAGACTGACGTCAATAGTTGAGTTAGGTCACGGTATCGATGTAGATTAGGGTGGTGAATTCATTCAGCTTTATGATGCAGATCACGGCATCCAGAGATATGTACATTCATGACATTTTTCTGGTTCTAGAAATTTGCAATTTAATATTGTTGACGAGTGGAGTGACTTTCAGCTTCATGAAGTCGTGGGTTGAAACTGGTGGAAGACAATTGAGTATTTATAGGAAAGGAAGAGAATATCGCGGTTTCATGTGACATTTGAAAAGGACCGGAAGTCTTTCTACTAGAGTTTCATTGATGGGAAATATAATGAACGGAACTAATTATCTGACAGCCTTTATTGTATTAAGCGACAGATGTATAGTACGATGCGAAATCAATTTTGGTCCAGAAAAACATCATTACTCTGCCAAGTCGTAGTCTCATGTCTAGACTGTTGTAGACCGGATGTTATATACTTCGTCTGAGTGTGTCGTGAAACAAACAGTCAAGGTTGAAAAGGAAAACCTAATTGCATCCGGTTTTCTCTTCCGCAAAACTGGAGACAATAACTTACATTATTGCATATATCATATTAAAGCTATTCTGCTTGACGGAAACATTTAGCTCACTTTGTGTTATCGGGTTTAAATCTAGTGGAGATGCATTGAAAAACACTAATTCGAAGCTCACTCCAACAAAAGATTAATTCCGTCCATTGATATTGAAGGTCATACATTCGTTTAATACGTGAACGGATGAAATGAAACGATATCAGATGAATGAGAGCTGCCAACTAAAGATTCGAATATATTTTTTAAGTTTCCTTCTGCAATTTACGATGTAGTCGTAAACTATTTTAAAATATGACACATTTTACGTAACAATTTTTTAAAATGAGCTTTTGGTAACTTTCGGAACTCTGAATATCTAGTGTTGGATTAATCACAAACAGTATGTGAGTCTATCTCCTTTAAAACAAGAACCCCACACGCAGAGCAGAGAAAAAGAAAGGTTTAGTAACTTTTTTTGTAAACCACGTCACTAAACTCGAAGGCAATGGAAGGTGGTGTGTTAAACAGGACAATAGATTTCCATTAAATCAATTTTCTCCCAAATTTACTTTGTGGAGTACTGGCCAAACTTCTAATTGAGGTTAATACGTTCGTGTAACATCTTGAAGAACTCTTCTGCTTCCTCCTTTAACAGACTAAATGCTCCAGCGAATTTAACTGATTAAGCGTTGGTGTTTTTACTGTACTGGATAAACTGCTCAGGCAGTGATTCTGCCAGCCTCCCTCTATGGGGAGTGTTCATTCCCAAAGTCTCGACAACACCCTCCCGCAATTTGTAAAAAAAAAAAAACGATAGAAACCGTACAAAACTTCACTTACACACTCCCAATTTTGATTTTACACCCCCAAACGGAAAATCCTGGCGGAATCCCTGTGTTCAGGCAACAATAACAAGGGAATGAGCCGTAAGTAAAAGTGGGGTCCGGGAATCAAACCAAGCTAAAATGAAAGTGCATCACAGGAAACAAATGTGCCAAATCGGTGTCCTGAGTTCTAAGTCCTTTCATTGATTTTGGGTCATGATGTACCATAGTTCTTGCTCCTGATTATGACATTGTAATGTCCAAGACTCTCTCCCCGGAGGCAGGCAGACACAAAAGTAGACAGGGGGCATGCGGCGCCCTGTCGCCCAAAGGGGGATTACCAAACTTCATATCACGTAGTTAAACCTACCCGGGAGACAAGCCTGCATCACGCCAGACGAGAGAGCACAAAATTAAAACAAAGGAACCGCTATCGGACCTGAAGACAAGGCGGGTACCTACCCTTCGGTGTTGTCCCAACTGAGGAAGTCCTAACTGAGGAAGTACTATGAAATTTTCCCAACTGAAAACGGGGCGTTTGCAAAACTTAGTCCCAACTGAGGAACAGATTGAGCTTGCCTGAGGCAAGTTGCCCAAAACTGGTTTCATTATGGAAGATGACGTTTTCTTAACTAAACTAGAGCAGTTTAATGCGATCCAAGACCCAGTAAATAATTGAATATTTTACAATTTGCTTCATCTGTAGATGTAGTTAAGAATACGATTTTTCAAAATTTGGACGGCTAACGTCATGAAAATATGGGCTATTTTCATCAGTTTAATATAATAATAATAATAATAATCAGGCCCGTCATTTCAGCTTTTCCTAGGGCGGGGGTAAAAAATTTACTGATGCCTACTTACTGATGTCTTTATATATACATATCATATTCAGCCGTTTTCTATCCATCCCTTTTCTTTCCCCATATCTCGGTCTGCTGCTATCCTCATCCATCTAGCTCCTGAAAAACGCTTGATTTAATCTACCCATCTTACATTTGGACGTCGTCTCGGTCGTTTCTTTTCTCGAGGAATCCACTGTAGTACATTTGTCGTCCACCTTCCATCTGTTCGTCTAGCTATGTGACCGGCCCATCTCCATTTCATCTTCTTCACAGTCTTGATTAAATCCTCTACCATTGTTTGTGCGCGAATCCATTCATTTGTCTTCCTGTTCCTCCTGGTTATTCCTAGCATGCATCTATCAATTACTCTTTGTGGGACTCTCAATCTTTGAGTCGTTTGCGCATTCAATGTCCAAGTTTCGGAGCCGTACATCATCACGGGTAAGACACATTGATTATAAACTTTACGCTTCAGACACATTGGTAGTTTGCTTTTGAAAATAAAGTGTAGTCTTCCAAACGAACTCCACGCCATTTTACATCTTCTATTTGTTTCATATTCGATCCAATACTGGATGAAGCCTCTCCCCGGTGGGAGGAGATTGGTCTACTGCCCCCACGCTGACCAGACGGGTTGGGAGAGAAGAGCCTCAACTCTCAGTGTGATCGTTACTATATTTTATTCATAGCAGCTCCCCAAATGCATCACGATGCTGAGTGGGCACCATTCCAAACCCAAATATCTTAGAAAAGATCCTTGGCAGCGCCGGGAATCGAACTCGGGACACCTCAATCCGTAGTCAGCAACGCTAACCACTAGAACGACGGGGCGGTATGCGTGTGTGTGTGTTAAGAACTAGAATACGCCATCGTTTTTTATGTATACCATGTTTGGATATACGTTTTCAGTATATTATGAACGTAGTACACAGTAGATTAAAAGGTTCGCGTGGAATATTCTGAATTCTGATTCAGAATTCGCTGATTCCTTGACACATCCATTAAACTTCGTAATAAGTTGTAACGAGAAAATTATGTAAACAACTCATAATTGCCAACAACTCATATTTCTTGGCACCGCGGTGCACCGGTAAGTGATTTTACTGTATATCAAGGTCTCATTCCTTAAAATTAATGTAGTAGCTTCTCTTCAACTAGCGAAAAAGCCGCTCATTGTTTGAAATATAAAAGTATATATTAATTAGGGAACCTTACTTTCTGACTACCTTAGTATGTTGGGACCACTCATAGCAGCCATGAAAAATTTGGTGTAGAACAGTTTCCAAATCTGTTCTAAACAGTTTCGAAATCTCGAGTGATCGTAGGATAGTGAGATGAGAGTTTGAAATAAACCCTGAATTAGAGAACAATGTTATCAGAGGAAACCCATTTTAGATTATAAAAAATCTAGGGCAAAGCAGACAGAAATCCGATATAGAACTAATCAACTTAGTCAGCGCTGGGAAGAGATAGACAGTTAAGAAAATATCAATTACAGAAATAATGTACTACACAAATATTGTTAGGAAAGAAACCACTGAAAATAGAGCTTGAAAAAAAATCAAACACAAGTTCTTGAACTTGGGAAAAACAAATACTGGCGGTTGAAGAACCTGGTGGAACGGTAACGTCTTTGACCTCGATTTTGACGTCTCTTAGTGAAACATTTGATGAGCTGCGGAATGAATGGCTCACAGCAAGTAAGGGGGTAGCAAAAGAGATAACATCTCAAATCACAAAAACACTTCCTCACTTGCAACTCCCGAATTTTTAGGTTCAGGACACTTCCTCAGTTGCAACTATTTTCTATGGAATTTATGGACTTCCTCAATTGGGACTTCCTCAGTTGGGCATATATCCAACCCTTCAATGCCTTGTTTCAGTATAATACCCATCGATGACAATATACGCACTAGCCTAGATCACGAAACATGCATGTAAGAAGTCCGAACAGAAGTTCCAAAACGCAGAGAAGTTGGCAAAAAACAGAAAGCAAAAACACAAAGAAAAAGACCCCAAAGGGAAAAGAGGGAAGGGGGAGACATCGGCGAGAACATCCAGTAGAAAACAGTACTCAAAAACCCATTAGCTTCCCAAATCTGCATTCTCCGAGACTGATGTTCATTAAAGACATGCAGAAGAAGGAAGAAAGAAAACCTTAAGACATGCGCAAAAGAAAACAGTCGAAGAATCATCGAGAAAAATATCTAAAACTTAAAACACTATTTCAGTGATTAACTAGGTTACTGTTCACAGGTCCCGATCAGAACATCGAGCAGGCCGGTCAATTCATAGCACATTCCAACTTATTAAGCTACCACTCTCATCGCCTTCACCATAACTCACTTTCCACAAACGCGAAAACAAATTGCGACATCGAACTATATACCTCCAGGCGGAACCCAGTTCCCGTCCCTGGGACACTAGTCGACCCTTGCACTTCGACACTGTCCAGTGCCTATGTTGAAGGTGCCATCCCGGCAGTTGCCTGGTGAGACTTAGAAAAACCATGGAAAACCGCAGTCAGGGTGTTGGACCGCTGGGATCGAACCCACGACCTCCCGAATGCTATACCAATGCTCTACTACTGAGCTACGGCGGCTCGGTACGTTATTTTGTGTTACTGCATTCGAAAGAATGAATGAAACTGTGAGCACTATTCCTGTCTCAGGAGCAAAGGAACTTGGTACTCCTGGAAGCACCTTCGATTGTGTATTGACATCGCAAACTAGAAAATGCTCTAAGAAGAGTTTTGACTGATTTTTATTTCTATTTGCTAATATTTTTCAAACTGTCACTGCTATTCAGGTTCTTTTATATTCATTCTGCTACTATAAGCGTATATTCATTATTTTCCTTAAATCCATATATCTAAGGTATTTGGTGGAAATCCTGTATGAATTAATCTATCTCGCCTTGACAACAAGCTTGAATGTACGTTGTGTTTCCTCTTTGCGTTAGTAACTGGAAGACCGATATATCCTTACTTAAGAAATGGTAGCAAAACACTTCTCGGAACAAACAAATCCTCTTCTAATTGCAAACTTTGAACTGTTGCTATCGCATGGTAATGAGCTTCCTTGTGTGCTCACCATACGTAATTAGAAGTAGTGGTTTCTGATATTGCTCAACGTAGGGGTTCCTTTCATCTCAATAGGAAATTGAAGGGAAAATTACCTAGTGATGCTGGTGTATACAAATAGACTGTTTTTCGAGTATTGCAATGCATAATTTTATTCCAATATAGGATATGACAAAAATATCTTTCTCTTTTTAAGCATTTTTCTTACAAAGGGTATGCATCGTACGTGCAGGTATAATCAGGAAGGAATGCAGGCTTATTAAACACAATCGTATTTTGTAAAATGTACATAATTACATTAACATTTCACTTGCCAAAATCATTACATTTCGTCTGCTTTTGCACTCTTTGAAATTTTAGTTTTACAGTTTGACGCATTAATGTTGACTGGTCCGCACGGTTCACTGACTTTTTTCTTGTGTGTGTGTGTGTGCAATTTAAAAGCCAAAGAGCTCTCCTAACTTAGGAAACAACAGAGAAAAAGTAGCCATAGTTAGTAAGAAACAAATATGGAGAATGAAGAAGCGTGGCACGTATTGGGTAACAACATTGGATGAACAGTGTTGCCAACCAAATATAAAGTTGGATTGTGATGAATGTCACTGAAGTCACCTTATTACATGAATGAAATGGACAGGTAAGAGGAAAGGCGAAAATACTACACCTACCTTTCAGTGTTTCAAGAGCATCACAAACATGAGAACGGTTCTAGAGCTAAACATTGTAGTTCACAGACGCTAATGTTAAATGCTTGAACTATGGATATAGTTTTTCTACGAGCTCGTGCTTCCTTTTAGTTACATCACTCTTAAAAGTTATACATAAAACTCTACTTTTAATACAAAATTATATTTGTTCAGCTTACACAGATGAACTCTACACATCATGAGAAACCCAAAAATATCGTACTTGGCATTCAGTCTTCCAAACCAAGGTCGCTACAAAATCACAAATATCCAAGTGCAGCTAATTATTGTATCGCTTATCCCATAAGTAATGTCATATGTGCGATGGCCGCTGCAATGACGCCATCTGACAAGTAAATTGTGAAGTAGACGGCAGTACCATAGCTGAGGGCACTTGATTGTGCAACAGTGTGTAGGAGAACGGTCTGCTCCACGTTTTGGAAGTGTGGCTTATGTTTGATCATGAAAGTGTCGGAGGACCACATGCGGTATGTTGTGAATTTCTCCAGAGGCATCCAGCCAGCGCAGTGGCATGAAACATCAATGCCGTATATGGTCACGGTGTTTTGGATATGCGAAAGTGCCAGAGGTGTTTCCAGCCTTACCAATAGGCCACGAGAAGGAAGACCTATGCAGCTGGAGAACGATGTCCTGTGAGCAGCGTGGGAGGCAATCCTATCCATACTGTTGAAGAATTGGTCATCGAACTCCATATCATCCATTAGACCGTTCATCGTCATTGGGGACGTGTCGAAACTCGGAAAGTGGGTACCACATGTGTTAACGCCTCAACAAAAGCAGCAGCGAGTTGACATCTGCAGTTCCCTACTCACCCGTCACAGACATGAGTCATTTCTGGACATAATGGTGACAAAGGATGAAACGTGGGCCCTCTACCATAACAGTGCAGGCAAACGGCAGTGCGTACCTAAGGGGGGAGGCGCAGAAACTGTGCCTAAACAGGATCTCGACCTCTGCAAATTGATGTTTAGTGTTTGATGGCATCAATTCAGATGTATACTGTCAGCAACTTGAACGCTTACGGACTGCATTGTTGGAGAATGTCCAGCTCTGGTTCATCGCAAGGGTGTGCTCATCCACGTGATAATGCGTGCCCACACACAGCAAGATTTAGGACCTGTGCTAAGATTTAGGAATGTGGATGGGAGAATCTCTCCCACCCGACGTTTTCACCAGATCTTGCAAAAACAGAGTACTGTATTTTTCGCAACCTACAATACCACCTTTCCGGTAAAACACTGCCAAATGAGGATGACGTGCGAGGAAAAGTGACTCTTTGCCTCCAAAACCTGTGACTTTTTTCAGTGGAGGATTCAACAACTGGTTGACAGGTGGCAGAATGTTGTGGAGTCCGATGAATACTATTTTCTTGCCTAATGCTGGTGTTCAAGGTAAGTTATCATATGGTGCAAAAATACGACAATACTTCTGGGATAAGCCAATAGTTCATGGATAGCAATATTAAATGATGGAATTATGGCTAATTATTGTACTAGTTTACCAAAGTGATTTCGATACTAGAAAAATGTACTACTACAGCAAAAGACTAATAAAACTAAGAAAATGTCACTGATGCGACTAATAGTGTTTTCAAGATTAAAACAGAATATGGAAAGGCAACCAAAATATATTGACGAATGTTCTAAAATTAAACTAGGTGTTTTGCTGTAGTCGTACATTTATCATATAACAATCTTTCTCTTGCAAGGTGTTGGATTAAGCTATTTTGGACCCCCGGGCTATTGACTCCCGCCCTGGCCGATATACCGAGTTAGGACCCCTATTTTCTATTCCCTGTAGCCATAAATGTAACTTATTTATCTTTGGCTGGGCTCCTGAGCGAGTGGGGGACCTGAGCTGCACCCCTTTTAGCCCACGCGTTAATTCGGCTCTGAATAAACTGCACTAATTAGACCTAGTCCAAACATGTAAACAGATTTGTTTGGTTGTAGTAGAATATCAAATGTTTATAACGCTGGGGGGTCTTAGTTTGCAGCATTTACAAGAAGGAGTGCCAAAGTACTACTCCGGAGCCAACGTGAAGCGTAGGGGAACTTAATATTCCTAGTCAAGTGTATTTATTCACTTGTAAAATATTGAAGTGCGACGACCAGGCATGCTCAAGACATTAATTTGAAGTTGGCCAAAATGCCAAAGAGGTGATCATGTTGGATACCGTTGAGAAGGTACTGAGGAGTACTAATACCTTGTCGAGCGAGGTAGTCATGTGGTCTGAGGAATCATGTAGAGTCTCCAAGGCTGCAGTTTCGAACACTAGCTGGGACATGGCTGTATTTTATTTTGTAGAATCTTTAGCGGACAAGAAAATCGAAACCGACCAATGTCAGTCGTTACGAAAGAGGCCCAATTTCAAAAATTGCTATAGGTCCTGACGCCTCAGACAACACGACTACCTCGGTTGACAGGAACTTTTGTCGTACTCATCAATACTAGGGATGACCGAAAAGACCCGGATCCGGTTTTCGGATATACGGATCATCGGATCTTGATTCGAGGTTCGGATCTCCGGATCCAGATCCGGGGTTCGAACCTTCGGATCTAGATCGGGGTTTCGGATCTTCGGATTCAGATCCGGGGTTTGGGTCTTCCGATCCAGATCAGGGGTTTGGATCTTCCGATCCAGATCCAGGTTTAGGATATCGATCCTAGCATATATATAGTACTAGGGTGTATCTCTATAAGTAGAAAATAATTTATAAATATCTTTATTGTTTAGGTGATCTCGATAATATTTCTCGATGGAATGGGTCTTCTTTAGTAATTCAGGGTTTTCTTCAAATTGTTCACTAAAGGTTTACACGACATATTAAAGTTTGCTTTTACCGCGAGAATTGCCTGAATGGACTCAATTTTGATTTACAACTTTTTCTCAGCTCGTGGGAAATAATAATTCCTCCACCTCCACCTCCACTTCATGAGGTGCATTGCTGCCGGAGAGGGACAATAATTCAATTAGGTCATTGTAGGGGATGTTTTTGTCATTGAGATTCTGTGACCGATAGTTGTCAGGTCCGTATTTATCTTTGTAGAATGGAGGTTTGCTATCAAAATATTACTTGCGAGTTGAGACATTATTAATTAAATTTTACATTTTCTGGAAATCAGGAACCAAAACAGCCGGGAACGTTAGTTTTATTTCGGGAACTGCCCCCGAAAATTGGAGACGAATGGTCACCTTAGGTGTAAGTGAATATTCTCAGCTGTTACCTTCTTTAAGAAAAATGTTTTTACTTAAGAAAGTACAGTGTTAAAATTACGAGTGTAGGATGGATCTGCCATAAACCCTGGAATATGACAGTTTCTACTTGGATACCAGTAATCTTAATTTTGCTTATTGTTTGACTGCTGTTGTGCCAAAGTTTAAAGGTATGCAAGTGTGATAACATTTTGTATTTGGGATTCAATGGCGTTCATAGTCATGTCTGGCGGTACTTTCTTCACTTCATATATCTGACTGTGACTTCGGGATATCCGGATTCAGGCCCAAATTTCAGATATTCGGATCCTACTTTTTAGGGGTCGTTAAAATATTATGTCATCACAGTTATAGTTATTGTAGATCCTTTGTAAGCAAGATTAAGCAGATTTCCTATTCCTAATACAAAGATGCCCAGCAAAAATAAACAAAGGTTGAACAACCTCCCTCATGGATGCTGACGTAATATTTGAACGGCCTCTATCTGGATCCGGATCCGCGTTTTGGATATGCGGCTCTCGATAGGAGTGTCGAATATCTGCATCTTGATCCAAGTTTCGGATATACAGATCTTGATCGGAGTTTCGGATATCCGTATCCAGATCTGAGTTTATGATATCCAGATATCCAGATACCTCTGGATATGGAACTGGCCATCCCGACTGAACGGTATCCAATGTGACCACTCTTTGGCATTTTGGTCAACTTTAAATGAGTATATCTTGAGAATGCCTGGTCGTTGAAATGTAATAGTTTACACATTAATCCACTTCACAAGAAGTATTAAGTTAGCCTACTCTTGACTTTGACTCCGGAGTAGCACTTCGGCACGCCTCCTTGTTAATCCTAAGTCAAGAAGATAAAGCCGGGAGAGAATTGTGCGAATCCCGTTAAGACGGGGAGGGAAAAGACTGACGTGTTGCGAGTGAAGAACAAATTAATAAGTGACTGGCAGACTCGCCAGTTAAATTCCTGTGTTGATGGAAGTACGCTGAAACTTACCATCACCTTTTTGCGTCTACGACAGATGGTAACTGAATTTTCATAAACGTTGTGTATTTTTCCAAAGGAAATACTTTACTGTTAAGTAATTATAACTCAAGGAGCGTCTGAGCTAATTCTTTGTCAGAAATAGTGTTGTACGCAGTTTGCGGTCATTCGCAATATTTCCAACCAAGCTATGTGGTGCGCAATCTCTCCTCTCCAATGAGGATAGTTGGCGCAAGCGTCAAGTAGGAGAGGAGCGCAGTACATTCATTTATTGCAGTGGGAGGAGAGATTGCGCATTCTCGTAAGGTACGCTTATCATAAAACTCGGTGTCATTTTTGGTCCTGGACCACTACTTCACTCACATACGTTCATTGATCACCACATAGAGTCAGTTATTTCCCCTGTCGACTTACGATTGTATTAGAAATGTCGATAAACGCTACCAAGAGTACGAAATGTAACATTTAATAGGAATATTTGAGCTTCATTACTAATTACGTCTTGTAAAACAACAGTTTATAATATTTCGGATAACAACAAGTTGTTTTGTTTATACGGTTCGTACCATCTAATGTTATTCTCATGCGCAGTATCACCCTCCCATGTGCGCAATATTACCTACCCTAGTTGGAGAGATTGCGCAAATTAAAGTTTTTGAAAATTCATTATTATTAAGCATAGAATTAATTCTACCAAAGATGAATAGCATGTATTAGAGTATAAGATACTAAAGAATAAATGTTGTAATTTTTTAGGAGTTTGCATAAAAATGAGAATTTTAGTTAATTTTTCCTGACTTGTGCGCAATCTTTCCCGACTTTATCTAAGACATTCGATTGGAGAATAATGGAATTTGATTAATTAAACAGTAAATAAGTTTCGCTATGGAAAACTGTACAGTTCCTACATGTAGAGTTGAAGAGCAATAGACTACCAAAAATTTGCAACTATAATATTATTTCACAAAATTGAAAAAAAAAAATCTTAGTATTGTATATTGATTAGCACCTAATTTCCAACTGGGTTAACTAAAATAATTTGCGTGCCAAAACAACAAATGCCTTAATGTACTTGTATTATAACACGATATACATTTTTTCCCCTTTCGAATTCCCAAGTGAAGCAAATTAACTTCAAAATATAGCAAACTATCCTTCCTGAATGGTTCAATGAAGTGTTCAGGATTTAAATCACATGTTCTCGCTGCGGGGTTAAATTCTCACAGAACCAAACTCGGTAATGCAATTTGGTCGTATCGTGCCGGCACTAGTGATCTCTAATTGAAAGAAAGTCTCTACGTATGTATGGATATAGTCAGATGATTGGTTTTGCATAAATTTACACACACACACAAGTAGAGTCCAGAAACAGGATTCGCTCGAATCGGGGAACGTTACAAGGTTCGTTCTTACAGACAGGTGATGTTCAACATTCAAGGTGAACTATTTGAGTAATGGCCAATACTCGTATCTGTTATGAGGGATAGATCTTTTTGTAATTCCATCTTTGCTGTTGTAATTGAGAAAAATTAAAATTGAGTGTCAGAAAGCTGCTCATGACTTCTGCCTTTCATTTATTTAACGTGACATTAGAATCTGATATAATTCGAGAGAGGTGGCGTATCAGAAATGTAATCATCTCATAATCAGGAAATTATGAGTTCCAATCGCACTGGTGAGTTTTTGGATTACCTCTTCTGCACTTACATGATCATATTGACTTTCTGAATACATAATGCACACATTTACTTCATGATATCTCACACAAAAACAACACCAAGTCACTCAATTTTGTATCAAATTTCTATTATAGGGAAAACAGTTATTAATGTACTGCCTTGTACGTATCCCGTTTCACTAAAACAATAGATTATCATCATGATGACTTCGGTTCTATGCTTGCTTCCACGATCATTTTTATTATTTATATCAAAGGCTACGAAAATCACTTAATGACATACCCAACCTTGTGCGAGAAAAAAGTTCAGGAATAGTACAGAAAAATAGTTATCGGAATTGAGAAATGAATAACAGTTTGATTCTTTTTTCAGGTGCATTGTGACATCAAGAAGAACCATTTTTTATCACTCTTTTAAGTAGTTCTTTCATTTCATTGCTTCTGCATTTGACTTCCCACGTAACTACTGAGAATAAAACTAAACAAATTGATAAATAAATTGCTTCTAGATTTTAAAATGTCATGACCAAATTATACCAAATCACGTCTCTATAAACTAGAAAGTCAACTGTGACTTCAGAAAGAAAAGCAATCATTTACAGAACTTTATTGAAAAGCGAAAGAACAATCTGCATAATACGTGTATTAAGAAAGAATATTAAATTAGAAACTTCAGTAAATCATTTGTCGTCACTGAAAAATACTACATTAAAGAAAAAACAAAGTTTCTAAATCATGGAAAACGTAATATTCTTTCATGGAATAATGTAGAAAAATGCAATATTACAAAATAAATATTCAGACATTAAACTAGAAATCATATATAATAATTTGAAACAACAAAAAGCCTTACAACATCATCATAAAAATATTGACATCAATATTGAAACAAGAAATAACGTATCATATATAAGAGGAAAAAAACATATATCACTGCAGAAATAACCACCAAATTACGAGACAATAAATACAGTAATATATTCAAAGAAAATGAATGCAAATCCTGATGACATTACAACGACAAATATTAATATATGAGTCATTTTGAAAATAAATGACATTTTGCGGAACCGTACTCTATATTAAAATTTGATGAAACATACGAGTCATCTTCACAGTTTTCTTCGAAACGTGGTTCGCCTTTCGAACGTTTGTTTGCAAGTTATTTAAGGTTTAATATCGTATAGTAAAGTTTTGTAATCCACTCTGTTACTTTAAAA
>JAGDQP010046522.1:0-10662 GCA_022664845.1 Lepisma saccharinum
TCATTTTCCTGATTTCAGATAGTCCTGGGAGGCTATTCGTTTCTCCATCGTGACAGCTGGAGACAGTCAACTGGAATGAAATATATGAAGCCACTTTTCTTGTTAAAGGATTGCCTAAGAATTTAATCTAGATGAGTTAAAATTTGAGCAATCCAGACACATCACAGAGTCTGTATGGTTATCATTATCGGGAAGTAAATGATAATATTTAGCCGGAATTCTTTCAGAATTGGCTGGTCATAGCAGGGCTTTACCATAAGTATTAAGCGGACAATTACAGGTTTCAACATACAAGAAGTCGAATATACTGTATGTTAGGCATAAGAAGTCTTTGGAAGCCAAATAGATATTTTCCTTCTCTCTATCCAAAGAACAAGAACCTGTTTTGGGATTTGTTCGGTTTTACCATCAACCCTTCAATTACTACAATTTCAACTTTGCAGAATGAAAATAAGAACACGAATGATGGAAGATGGAATATATTTGCTTAGTCTATGATTTGAGCATAACAACGGTGCTCATTTATTATTCTACATGTTATGCTAGACTAAACTTAACAACGATAGGTTGATGTTCTAGATTGTGACCCGAACTAAACATTATAACTTTTGCTGGGTATTCTTGATCTTACTCCAGAATAAGCATTTCAATGTCTGGAAGACTGTTGAATCTTTAAGCTGATATGTTTTTTGACTGAATAAGGAATATGTACATACCTCACGAATTTAGGATTGGGAACTACGAGACAGGGGCTTATTATTGGTTAGTAGGTACGAATTATGATGAAGGATCTCGTTGTTAATAGAAGATCACTGGAGCTTATGATAATTACTATGTGTGGAAATATGTAAGATAGCTGAATAGAAAATGAGGATAAATAGTTGTGTAACGAATAAGAAACTCTTCTTTTTTTAACAGTGATATTAGTTTAGGAGTCGTTTCTAATAGCCATAATAGTAAAACAACTTACGAATATAAGAGCGGAACTTGGAAATACAAGAATGGCATAATCTTGGCTTGACTATAGTACACACCCCAGTTATATATTATAAGAAAGAATAACAATATGAATTGTCGGCATAGAATGGGAGAAACAGTTACTACAGTATAATTGGGGGACATAATGAAATTAACAGAGAAAAATTGTCGACGAGGACGAAATGTGACCAAAGCCTTCCACTACACTGCTGGTGTCATTCTGCTGAGGTACCGCGCACAGGTTAGCTGAGAATGAGGTTCTTTTTTTAACCGTATTCAATGGGTGCCGCGTACAACACAAATGTGTCTTACCTCAAATTCTTGCGGTCGTATTAGAAGAGTGATTCTATTCTTCCTACGTATGTTGTAGTTCTCCACATGTAAAACTATACATACATACAAACCGTGAGATAAATGTGTCATTCCACACGCCTAACATTGTCCTTGTGAATAGCAGGGAAAAAAAGAGAGAAATGAATGAGAAAGTGGAGAAGTTAGTGAAGACATTGTTAGTGAAAACAATTGTCTCCTTTCATTTTGTCGCCCTCAAGTGAACTTTACCTTTTTCACAGAGAAACCTTTTCAACACGAAAGAAAACCTTTTCTCCACAGTAATGACTTTCCTTCCTTTTGCAATTAAATTGTTTTTGGTCTGCGTTTCTTCTACTCTGTTACTGTTTTTGTTCTTTTGAAAAACAGACGTTGTTACCGGAAAGAAGTATTTTTCTTATACAGTAGTGTTGGGACTGTGGTTGCTGGGCAAGAAAGGGCAGACAATCGCTATTGCATGGATGGGTTCTTAGAAACAGTGCCAAAGACACTTAGATGTTAGATGAATCAGACGAAGAGGAAAACGCACAATCGGGATAAATGGATAGGGAAAATATGACTCTATTACTTTGTGCACAACAATGATGATAGCCAGCTAGAGGGACATATAACGGTCCGCAGAAAGGTATTCTCTATCTGAATTTCTTATCCGTATAATATAATGTTGGATTTCACGATCGTTTGATACTAATAAAATTCTAATCTCATTAATATATAGATAGTCACTCGTTAGTCGGCAAATTCTTCGTGAACACAATGTAGCAGTAGACTTGTTCTCGCCAGGAATCAATTATCAATACTTCTTACTCCTATGGCGATAAGTATAATGTGGCGTACTTACCGACTGAAGAACACATTTATACAAAGAATACCTGGTACAAACTTCAATTCCAGCTAAGTTCGTAATTAGTTCTCCAGCGACTTTTGTTCTCGGGCAACTATACAGCGTCCTTAATATGTTAGCAAATGTACTTTCAAAATTATATTTGACACCACTACACTCATTTGAAGTCATTTCCAATTATTTTCCTCAATTCCCACACGAGCCACAATTTTTACAACAAACTTTCTTTCGTTGCCGATACCGTATATAGGAGCAACATACACATGTGTCTATTCATCTATTTACTACTAGCCAAACTGAACTAGCTCGTATTCAGTGTTTCCATTCACATAACTGACTTTTGTCCAGGTTAACCGGGCATATCAAAGTTTTTTTTTATGGTAGGCTTCAAAGCGTAACACATGAAGTGCATTATAAAGTATTAAATGAACTAACGGAAGATGAAGTCGCAATTTCAAGAAGGTGTAAGGTGAAAGTGATCTTCTCCAGATTAATTTCACGTGTAATTTTGTCGTACACGAATAGAGTTACACCAAAATTGACTTCATCATTGGGTTTTTTGGAACATTCCAGCACAGATTGATATATCACATGACCCACTTCCAATTAAAAATGTTGAAGCATAATCAAGATGGCGGCCATTGTTGTCATACCCTCCAGCATGTATTGTCTCCTGCCCAGTATCCATTAATATTATCCATTAATAGCCATTTGCTTTCAATGTATGTAACAGTTTATAAAAGAAAAGGCGTGTTCCGTACTGTGTATTGGATTTACTTGCTCTCTACTTTTCATCTTTCTCGGGTCCTACTGTCGTGATTTGTACTGACTTACGCCACTATGGTTCTTAACCTTGTGACAAAAGATAAATGCATATAGAGAAATGCACTCTTGTTTCAACAGTGTGAGAACGTGATGCTAGTTAAAGTTTCGTTATTTCGTTTCAAATTGTACTGTTTCGCTTTGACGTCATACACGTGAGTTTCTTTTAGTTAAAAGAGAATCACACGTTACGTGGTGGTGCACCTTTAAACAGAGGTTTAACTTTAAAATCGATGATGATGACAACCAATGTGAAATTTATGTGACCGGATTAAGAAACGGCAAACAAATGTCGGTATTTACTATGTAGCTGAGGTTCCTCAGACGTGAGATATCTATATGAAGAGTTCATTACACTGTTCCTGTTATACAACCAACCTCTTTCTAAAAGTTGATCCGTTTAAAATATTCCGTTGAGAACTTTACATGCATCTGTACAATATTCGCTTGCGGTTCTCCATGTCGGCGTCTTCTAAAGCCTTGGTTCAAATTCCGATCATCAACGTCTCATTTTTTTAGTCGCTCTTATCTCCTGAACTGAGATGTGAGTTCCTCTCCCGTGCACGAGAGAACCTGTTCACGGGAGACTTTAAGGGATATACCATTAAGATTAATCAGTATGCAGAAACCTGCTTCAGCAAATATTGGAACGGAGAGAAGTAACAGAGGGAGACAAAAGGATGTTCGGAGTGTATTTTGGAAAGTAGCATTATTGGAGTCTATTAGTATTAAACCTAAGACTCCACTTGATACATCACATGTTAGGTGGGATGGATATATGAAGATCAACCTTGGATTCTTTCTTGTAAATTGCATGAAAATATTTAAATAGGCGTACTGACCTTTGTCTGTACTAAGCAATAGTATATATTTTTTAACTCTGAGCCAACTTATTACTGGTTTCCGTTTTTTAACAGTTCTGAGCATCGGATAAAGATTGAGAATGCATTCCAATATAATAGTCCGGCAGATAGGTGAAATATTTGGTAACAGTGTGTCGTACTGTACTCGTTTTGCGCCCAAGTTTCGCAAATCCAGATCATTTTAGGTTCAAGTCAGGCCGATAAGCTATCTGTTTTGTAAAAAATAAAATGACTTACAATTGTTACCATTAATTTGGCTTCCAAAATTACTTTTAATTATTGGGTGCAAAAGGAGTGCAGATCGGTACAATATCTGTTTTCGACAAAAAATGACTGGGGCAGGGCTACTATTAACTTGCCCCTTCCCCCACAAATATATGTGCTTATAATGTTTTAACAGTTGCTGTGGAAAACGCAAAACTTGGGTGCAAAACGATAGGCTAAAATTTGGTGTAGTGGGGTAACCAAGTTAATGGCCCCTTTTTCTGTCAAGTGTTGAAATGTTTAACCTTAAAACCGATGATAACTTTGTAACTGTTCGTTCTAGGAGGAAAATGGTAATAACGACTCAGAAAGAAAATAAAATGATCTTTTATTTTGTACTCTTGCAAAATTTCTGTACGGGCCACCGTTTGCGAGATAAATAAAAAAAAACGTTTTTTGACGCCATGGTCCTATATCTTAAAATCTTTAGAATAATGTGCTTTATCCATGCTGTAGGTCTCATCCTTCTATCATTAATGGCACAATCCTTTCACATATCTGCTGTACTATAACAGGAAGGGACATTAGAACCGCTCCCCGACTTATGATGGATTTACGGACCGATAAATCCATTGGAACTCGAAAATATCGTAAGTCGAAAATAATAAATGTAATCATGCTAGGTACAGGTACATGTAGTTAGATGAATATAAATGTTGGAATAATGCTTTATAACATATAAGGTAAGTGCTGTAGTGATATGCGATTGTGTCTGTTCAGCACTGTATTACTGTAAAAATGACCAACAAATATGAAGTACAGTAACTCACCCTGTACAGTTACAACAAAAGGCACAAAAGGCTTGAAATTCTATGTACAAAGGTACAGTACAAATTAAACAAGTTTATTTCAGCTTTTTTTGATGAGGATGAATCAAGGGCGATAGGATAGTCAATTTACGACGTTACAACATATAGTATCTCCAAAAAATCGTAATTCGAACGATCGTAAGTGGGGGAGCATCTGTATTTGATTACAGACACTCATCATTTGTATAAGTATACATTAACACTTCATACACTAAAATGATAGAATTGTACCTTTTTCTTTTTGCATTATTTGCAATTTCATTTAACACAGCGATCGCTACAGAGACAAGTCGTAAGCACTGAGATTTTAAACTGAACATCAGAAAGAACGTAGCCACCGTTTCTGGAACATTCCTGAAATCTTTGTCGAAGGTTGCTCATGCCTTGCGTGTCACTCACTCCTCGTGAAATTTCAACGGCCATGACGTCAAACTCATGTATTACCCGAGGTTTGTGGAGGAATCTTGATAGTAACTTTCAAGTAATTCCGCAGGAAATAGTCACAGATTGACAATTTGACAATAGATTCCTCATTCTTTACAAAGACTCAACTGCGATTGGGTTGTGCCATCCAGTGCTCCATTTTGTATTTCTGGGCCAGAAATCTTCGCTGCAGGAAAAGATGGAAGAGGATTAAGCTGAATGTACAATCAAGGTAACACTGTATAGACTGTAATGGTGTATATGTGCTGATCAAGACTGGAATGCTTGAAACTCGTCATTGTGTCAAACTGTGAAACAAAGTTGCAAATAATGCAACAATGGGGGAAATCTTGATTTTTTATATAAGAAAGGTGAGTGTTTCAGCTTTTGGGTCAACTCGACTGCCAATTTCGGACAGTTTCATAGTCAACACAGCGTGCACTTCAGGTCGTCATCATGACTCGATCTGTTTCAGTTTTATTAGTATTAATGGTTATCATCTTTTCTGACTCTCATCACCTTAAACCTACTTACGATAACCTTCATTCCAAATTCTATCCCAACTCTTACAATCTCCTCTATTAGTATCTGTAATTATATCTCTATCATTACCTGTACATAAATCATTGAACCATAATCGAGACACTTGGGGAATAAACAACAAGTCACTTGTAGCCATCTCTAGAGTCTTGGCCATTTTTACAGTATTGGCTACCTTTCTTTGTTAGGAATTGGCAACACTGGAATCAAACCGGAGTAAACAGGCAACATCCACATATTGCATTTTTTTTCATTGGAATATACGATTCTATGAATAAAAGAGAACAAAAAGGAACTAATATTGTACGACTTGAATTAACTATTCGTTTACGTGGATGATGATAACATGGACGATATAGATGCACTCTCAGTACAAGCTTAAAATGACGTAGGACTAAAGGCGAACGTAGAGAAAACAAAATCGATGATGACAAGACGAAACACAGAGGATGAAGGAAATAAAGACATAATAATTAAAAATGACGTCATAATAAAACAACTTAAACACTAAGGTGCATACATAAGAAGCAAGGACAAGGTCACCGAAGAAATAAAAAGTCGCTTAGCATTGCGCAACACATATTTCTATTTAGTCCACAATTTCTAATCTTGCGGTTTGAAAATTGGAGTACGATTATAAACATTCACCCGATATTATAAGAACACGACGACTAAGATGGGCAGGCCACGTAGCTTGGATGGCGGAAAAATGAAGATTATATTCTATCATGGTTGATAAGCCGGAGGGAAAGAGGTGTTTAGGAAGATCAAGACGTCATTAGGAGGACAATAATAATAAATCACAGGCATATTCAATCTACTAGTGAATGAGGCCTCTCCCCACGCTGACCAGGCGGGTTGGGAGAGGAGAGCCGGAGCTCTTACTGTGATCGCCACTGTCTTTTATTCACAGCAGCTCCCCAATTGTCCTCACGATGCTGGGTCAACACCGAATTTTTTGAGCCCCCACCGGGAATCGAACCGGGGACCGCTCGCACTGAAGTCGAGCGCGCTACCGACTAGGCTACGCAGGAGCTCTGGAGGACAATATTAGAAGTAATATTCGAGAGGTGTTCGTGATGAAAACTGCTTTGATCTTGCCCTGTATAGAATCCAATACCAAACGTTTCTTAATGTGGCGATAGACTTGAGAGTTTCGTAAGCCATAGAGCTATTGCAAACGGCTTTGACAGAATGAAAGGAGAAAGAAAGGAGCTGGTGTTGGAAGTTGTGCAAGAGCTTATCCATAGAGATGGATGCATGAAAGTAGTCATGACAAATGACGCAGATGTGCACTGCATTTATTTACGGCTAGATTCTAAGGTATTATGTTACATTTGTTCGCCTTTTTGTGATTGGCAATCTGATGGTAGTCTTAAACGTCGGTGGGTCTGAAAACGGCAATGGATTCTTTCTTTTTACCTCCATATAGTGTGTTTTAAAGTTGCATCGAGAAACCTCGAGAAGTGATTCCATCATCAAAACAAGAACAATTATTTTAACAAATTTCGAAAGACGCCTAGTTTCGGAGCTATAGGCGCGCAAAGATAAGACGACATCGTGACAAATGACGCCATATCTCGATAACTAATGACATAATACCTGTCATGTTTATTATTAGCAAATGCATCTTAGAGGGAGTTCCTATGCTTGCGCTATTAAACCATTCAATTCCTTGACACTGAAATTCTTAGGGTGCAAAACCTGTCTGTACGCACCCCTTTTATCAAAAGCATTGCTTAAATAGATGTATCGTGTACTACTTTGATTGTGATTTGCTAAGCCGACACCACTTACGTCATTAGGTGTCAAGCTATGACATCATTTGTGGCGATGCCGCCATGACTTTGAGTACCTGAAGCTCCCAAACTACGCATTTTCCGAAATTTCTTGAAAGGAACTTTTTTTCTTATTTTGATGTGAAGAATCACCTCCCGAAGTTTGTCGGTGTAATTTATAAACACCCTGTATATTCTACTGTGACATTATTATTTGCATCTTATCACTTGAGGTAAACGATATGTTGAAGAAAGAGGTTTGTTTGTCGTGTAGATTCCCCCCCGCCTCCTACCAGTTAGAGTACTAACGTTTTTTTCTGAAAATGTGTGCAGTATCCCATAATGCTTTCTTCTACAGCACGATGGCAGATGGATTGTCTGGGATCAGCAGAAGATTTTGCGAAAATCTTTTTTCTTGATGGATCTCAGTGCTTCCATTATCACAGTCATGGTGTTTGTCTTCACATTCCATATGCTTTTATCTTGAAACCTTTTATACTGGCTGTGTTTCTCAGCTTCTATATAACGCGGATGCTCCTGTCGTTTGGAATGGCAATATCAGTCAGTAGTGGTTTCCTCACCATGTGTTGAAAGGAAAAATAAAAAGGATGACTTCGAGCCTGTACGCAAACGTTTGATTACACTAACTAATTAAAAGCATGTAAATGAGAATACAAATTAATTTTATACTCTGGTATATTAATTTATATTCTTATTCCTTCTTTTTATTTTGGAACTCTGACATTCTTTCCAGTTATTTAATTTTTTGCAGAGGATTTAAACTGAGCGTCTCTGAAAACAATCAGCCAATATAATTTTTATCAACATGATTTTTCATCATTGCCTGGAGAACCAAATTCTAATAGTCTTAAACTTCAGACTGACTAAGTTACTAACGAACTTACTTACTTACTAACTAACTTACTAGCATACTTACTTACTAACTAGCTAACTTACTTTCTTTTTTCTTTCTTATCTCTCATGCAGGGCCACCGCTAGTTACAAACTGTAGTCATGAAAAGTTTGCAGATCACTCGTATGTATTCGCTTCTTTTTACACACACAAATGTAGATTTTTATGTGGGGCAGAGGAAATGTAAAGGGGTGAACCCTTTTCAACAGACCTGGCTACGAACCTGCTCCCCTTGATTTTTTTGTTTACTTGGCTAATAATTCGTTTGCTTAATAGGAGGCTGTCGACTTCTAATATAGTTCTTTTATTCCTAGCCGAGCACCCTCGCAAGGGGTACACTTCGATGTAGAAAGAGATTGTTAGTTCAACATTGAAAGTGGGACAAAGAAAAAGTTATTAATTCTTGTTCTTCTTTTTTCGTAATTCATTATTATTTTTATTTCATAAACATACATTGTAAAAAATGGTTGTGTTAATTCATCTCATCATGATCCATCCGACCTGAGCCAAAGTTGCCTAAAGGCCTTAAAAATTAAATTTAAAAATTCAAACAAAAAGGTGGTATTCACTCCGGAACACAGAAAAGTGTTGAATTAACAGTATTTTGTTTTCAGTTTAAGCTATAACTCATACTACAGTGAAAAGAATTGTATACGTGAAATAAAATTACTAGATAGATGCTTCATGAAGACCCTCTGGAATATATGATTTTGTAAATAACAGCAAGATACGAGTGATGGTAGCTAGGCGCGATGCTCGACCTCCCAGATACTTATGATTAAATTTCTTGGTTAAAGTTCTACTTTTTTAACGGTTCAGTTGGGTTCAAGCATGACTTCGTTTACTAAACCAGATCTGAGGGAAACAGATTGTAATATCGTGTGCGAGTCTCAGAGAGAGAGAGAGAGAGAGAGAAAGAAAGAGCGGGAAGGGGAGAGGAAAATAGAGAGGGAGGGAGAGAGAAAATAGAGATACAGAGAGAAAGAAAAAGCGGGAGGGAGAGAGAAAAATAGAGATACAGAGAGAAAGAAAGAGAGAGAGAAAGAAAGAGAGGGAGAGAGAGAGAGGGAGACAGAGAGAAAGAAATCCTATACAATCTCAACATTTGGGAAAGACTCTTTTGTAGCGTACACTAACATCTTAGAAACAGTACAATTATTTCGCTGACTTAGTTTTTCCTTCTTGAGGTTAATTTTCAGGCGTCACGGGATAAGTTGGTGTTTTAGTGTGTATCCAGTAGATGGCATTAAAACACGAGTGAGGAGAAGAAAGGGAACAATGAAATGAAAACAAAGCGCAGGGCAGGGAAGCAGAAGTAAACCGGAAAGTATTATCTCAAGACTTTCTTCTTAAAGCAAGGAAAGGAAACCAAGAAAACGGCAAACATTTAATGCCAATTAATTTGATCTAGTAAAAAAATGCTGGGAATTTGAGGTAGTTTTTAGATAAGAACGAATTCATGACTGGTGGTTTAAAATAACGTCACTCGAAGATTTCTTACTCAATCTGACAGCAAGTAACGAACGGAGCAAATCTTATACGATAATTCGTTAGTACATCACAAGGATTGCATATCAGAACCATTCTTAGAAGCCTATAAAGTACTTTTTTCTCCGGCCGATACCAAATTAAAAACCTGAATCACACAGTTGTTATTTCCGAGCGCCTTTATCTTAGATTTGATTAAAGGATCAAACTATTGGTCCCCTACACCAATCTACACCAACGTATCACTTTCCTCCTATTACCCAACACATTAAAGAAATACGTTTTGAAAGATGTAAAGATATCCATTATTTCTGGCCATTTTTCACCAATCTGTAGCACAAAACAGACTTAAAAAATACATCAGAAGTTTTCTACACTCTCATGCATCATTTGACTCTTCACGTTTAAACCATTTGAAATAATTCAATGATTTCCCACCAATAAGAAATATTTAGTACTTTAACCCTGAAGCAGTGAGGCTATACCTATTTTGATACTTTGGTAGTCGCGTGGATCAGTCATGAATAGTATCTGGCCGTATGATTTGGCAGACTTTTCGCGCAAGACTAGGATTAAATTTCGCAAAATTATATAACCGTAAACCTCATCT
>JAGDQP010046523.1:1698-15274 GCA_022664845.1 Lepisma saccharinum
CAGCGGGTGGATAATTTACTGTTGGAAAATTGAACACCGTATATCATGATGAAAGTAACGGATAAAATAAAATTAAATGAGTGTATACCAATAGACAGCATTAATGCTCTGTTTTGGCCAACTGAACCAGTTTCTTCATCGTTTTTTCTCAACTATTATTGAACGTTGAATAAATCATTGAACAGACGGACATTTTGATACATTCACAATGTTAAGAGAACGTTTCGGTACGGACGTTGAGTCCACGTATTTTCAACGTTTTGCGTGCTATTGGGGATATATGGCAGTCCAAGCTACCGTCCTATAGGGAGACTGCACATTATTTCTTGGAATTCAATGTATGTGTGTAATAGTGCCCCAAAGGAGCTTCTGGTGGATGGCGTTAGGGAACGTTAGGTGTCCCAGTTTCCCAAATCGGAAAATTTAAAGAAATTTTCCTAATTTCCCTTCAATCTCTGCGTCCTATGTCACAAACAAATAAGCGTGGTACCAATAGAAAGTGTGCGTGTTGCTGAAAGAAAGGGCTTTTCAATCATAAGTGTAGCGCAGTTAGTGCTGGAGTGAATTTAAGAAAAAAGTGTCGAAACAATTGGAATTCCCCGAAAATTTCCTATTAACTTCCCTTGTTACGTTATTGTGTTATTTGAAGTATTGAGTAAGGTGTTATTTGAAATCCTTGTCAATTCTAAAAAAGATGTATAAATAAAAGTCTAGCTCAATTAGGTACAGAGCAGCATGTGTTTTAGTAGAAGTCAGTCTGTTAACTAAAAGCCCCGTCTTCAAAGGGTTAGTATTATTACTGTACCCACACATGATGGGTAGGGGGAAAATACCCATGTTATTTTAGTTACTAATGGGTCAAATATACCAGAACAGGAGCAACTTCCTCCATACGCTGACTTGCATACTACTCCTATAGTTAGCAACAGGACCAATAAAAAAGAACATTAAGATAAACTTGTTTACTCAGAGAATATATGTGTTGAATGATGCAATTAAAATAATAGTAGTTCACCGGGCAAGAATGTGAAGCCGCAGAAACCAGTCACGACTTCAGACCAGGGGAGGAATTTATATTCATTGAGAAGAACTAATATTTATCAAGAAAATTAATGCTTGTTATTGCGCTCAGAAAATACCTTACACGAAGAGCTTATTTCCAGAGCAAACATCTCTAAAAAAAAAAGAAGCTCCTGATTTAAAAAAAAATCCTCTAAGCACTTTCGTATATCATTATAATCCTTGTTTTCTTTTTTTGATATCTCAAAATAATAAATTATGAAAATCAACCAATTTGTTGTATACGGAGATTTCTTTTTTCAAATGACATAAGATGCTTTCGAAATAGCGTATTCATGTATGGAAAACAGTCGTACACGACAGGGACGATTTTGCCTCCTTTCATATAATGTGGATAAAATTCAGTGAATATCAGAATGAAATTAACAAAATTGCATTCATTAGCACAAGCACTTAGCCAGCACTAGAAAATCTTTGCCTGATACAGACAACAGAGAGAAAGATATAGAGACAAGAAAACACTAATTTTGGTCTGAAGAATCCACATGTCACTGGAAACGTATGGTAATATTAATGTCATTAATATACTATAGCCGCGGTTTACTGGAATTTATTTTATTTATTTCGTTTAAGAGTCTAAGGTTTACGTCGGAATAAGGTAGGGAAAAGGACTCGCCCACGATGTAATTTGAAAGTGTATCCTTATACCATATTAGTCTGGTGTGAGTGAGCATAACATCTCATTCAGTATGATTGTCTGCCGCTATCGAACGCAGGACCTTCGAAGTGCGAAGACAGCGCTCCACCAACTTGACTACGGATCATCAGTATTATGGAGTTTACCATAACTTTGACTTCTCGCGCGGAGAAATGAACCCAGTCAGGACTAAGTAATGTTGGTCATAAGGATTACGTGAAAATATACATATATATATATAAAAGAAATACCGTACTACATTTTGTTGTTGTACACAAGAGAAAATTATTTTTTCCGAATAAAAGACTATCATTTCCGTTTAATAAATACAATAGTATAACCATATATTCTGTTCTCAGAATTATACAATGCACTCTATATTTCAATTCTTCTGCACTAAATTCGTTGTTGTGCATTCCCAAAAGGATTCAAACCCTGTCATACTAAATGGTACCGTACAAACTTTGAACTTTCTATTGACAATATAATTAATCCAAGTGACGTCATATAACCTCACTATATACAGGATGTTTCAAAACATCAACAACAAGGCTAACTCACTAGATTTTAGAGATAAAAGTAATCTTTAAAAAAATACAGGTCATCAACTGTACACAAATGTTTCGTTTCGGCGGTATATGCTACGAAACAGTGGGAAAATTAACTTCAGAATTTGACATTTCCGGTACCATTAATAGTAGAACCAGGACGGTACCCTCATGGTACACTCATAGACTTCAAACCTGCTCTTTCGAAAAATTCATATTCCAAAATTGCACAAGAGACTCCCTAAAAGTAATAAGACATTCCTAGAGATTCTCCGAACTATAGGTGGACCTAAATAAGAACGAGTTGAACTAACTTCTAGCAAGTAGCGATACTGCGTTTGCGAAAGGTCAATATCTCAAACAGACTTCCTTTGCGGGTCGATTATTTTAAAATTTAAAGCGTGCTTGCATAACATGTAGGAGATAATAATTGAAGAAAAAATTCCCGGGTGTTTTTGTGAACGAAACTCGATATCTTATCAACGCGCTTCGTTTCAGCAGCAGATTTTGAATTGTTATTTGGCAATGCGAAAGTTGCACAAGGTCCAGTATAAATAAATACATCAACGAAAGTGGCTGTTAATAGCGTGAAAAGTTAAATCCTTTCTTCCAACATAATTTGGTGTGAAAAATAAAACGGATGGCGTCACGGTGACTAAGATAATATGACCAAATAGAGGAAGACTCATTTCAAGTATCTCATGATGTAGTTTATTAGGTGGTGTTGTACAATACCCTGTATAGAGGTAGATTTAATAATGAGTGCAAGAACTGTTTGTGTGAATCCCTGACAGTAGAAAGAGAAAGACGTTCCGCTGAAGAAATTAGAAGCATGCGTAGTTTCAGAGTTACATGTGTTCAAAACTAAGATGATATCGTCACAAATGACGTCATTTCTAGACAAATCATGGCAAAAGCGAGGTCCGCTTGACGAGCACACTCGAAATAGTTTCCTATTCATCTATTTACATTATTTTTTATTGTCAGTGAATGCAGGTTAGAAGGAATTTCATTACGTTCTTTACTAAACTGTTTAATTCCTTGACAATACAATTTTATGTTGCCAAACCTGTGTATGCGATATTCATAATAGTTGCATATATACATGTATCGGATGCAACCTTGATTGCGATTTGCTAAGCCGTCACCGGTTATGTTATTAAGCATTATACATGGAGACCTTTGTGACCTTGCCATTGTAACTTTCTGAGACTCTAAATCACAAATTACTCAGTTTTTTGGATTGGATCAAAGGCACTATTTTTCATATTTTGGCGTAGATAATTTCTGTAAGTGGCCTTTGTAAGTTTTGATAATTATATCAGGGACATTTTGTATACACTTGTTTGTTATTATTCGTGCAACAACTACCAAATATATTGTGCTGTCCTCAAGTTCAGACCGTTTACCGATCTGTACTAAAGTGTGCATAAATCCTTCGTTTTACACTGCAATACAAGGATTAGGCATGATTCCAATAAATGCATTACTAACGGCCCAAATTTCTTTACATATCTGGTAAATTCATGTCAAGTACTTACATCCACAGTGTTTGACCTAATCGTTAATAATTCCTGGTTCATTTTTTGAGTGAAACAAAGATGGTAGACGAGACACGGCAATACCACGTAAACTTAAACATTGTAGTTCGACCTAATACTTTAGACCTTACACCCATGGACAGGCTTTCCATCAACTTACCAATAACAATGATTTCTTAAAGTATAGTATGATGGCAGTTCCATACGAAAATGGTCAGTAAATTGCATTTAATGAAACAAGCAATGACTTCTGGTATGTGGCAAATGTTGTTGACCTGATCAAATTTAGATATTCAGGCATTCGATTTGGCCACCATTTCAAAATGGCAGCTCGCGGAATTGCTATTTTACATATGTTCAGTAGCGCACGATAACTCAGTTAAGAACAAGGCATTGATCTGAAGTGTTCACTTTCCATGTCATTATTCTTAGAAAGAAACACTATAGAGTTTTTTTAACAAGTTTTGGGATACTTCTTTGTGGATTATCGCTATAGTGCTAGACTTCCAGCTGGAAAACCTCGGTTCGATTCCCCACCAGCCAGTATCTTTTTCGCATATGCTGAAGTATGGAAACAGATCTTCAACTCAAGTTGGAGAATTTACGATGCATCACTTGTGAGAATCACAGTGTTCTTTAACATAATAACAATGTACTTTTCATGTTTGCCGTTGGTCTTTCTCTCTTCCTCTTTTTCTTGATGTAATGTTAGCGTGGTTTCGCTGCGTCTTTCTCTTCTTATTTTCTCTCTCTCATTATTCATCTTTATTTTTACTCTTATGAACTCTCTCTCTCTTTTTGTGCATGTTCCAGAGCCAATTCCGGGCCACTTTCGATGACCTGATGACAGGGTCAGTCCGAAACATAAGTGCCCAGTAACCCGATTGACCCGTTTCGGGAAATCTATTTTTACTGGGAATTTCGGCGTCGCATTTTTCCTGTTATCAGTGTAACATCTCTGATAATGGTAACCCCTTCAAGAAATACTGTTCAAATAACTAAAACCTCTCCTACAACCTCCGGGTTATCATATCTAAATCGAATCACTGCGTCAGAATGCAATTCGAATCTTAAACCTGATGGTACAATGCAAAACCTGATCAACATCATCCGACAGCCGATGACATGTTTTAGCTCTGCCGTGTTCGTTCCATCTGTGTGAATAGTTATAAACACTAGTTTATTATAGTTGTAATTATTAGAACGTTATATTCTCAATAGGTGGAATATAGAGTGAGATATTCGGAACAGATCTTTTTTTTAAAAAAAATATGAGTAGAATATGGATCCCATTTTCTGGCTATTAAAGAGAAGAATTCTCTTTGTATTAGAATGACACAAAATTCGTTTCCGTCCTATAATTTATCAACATATTATTAAATGTGTTTCTTTTTTTCACGCATTAAATGTGGAGCATGTAATGTTTATAACGAACATGCTAATTTTCCTTTTGAACAAGTGTAATTTTACATTTTGATTCAATTTAGATATGTAATCTTCGCTATTTCTGATATACATTGAGCACATAAATTATCATTCGTTCATTTTGTTTGTATGTTCAATTGGCATTAGGGGTCTGGAATGGAAGGTATGGCCTACGGTATTTTCTGGATTCGTTACAATCAGTGATTCCGCCAAACCCCAACCCTGTGGAAGGTGTCAGTACCAAATCCTCGAGACTACTTCCAAGTTTAACTTCTTTCTGGGTCAAAAATTTAAAAGAACGTTCAAAACTCTACCTACACCCTCCCAATTTTCACTTTATACCCCCTCAATCTGAAACTCCTGGCGGATTATCTTATTACAATGTATTCCGAAACAGTAAGTTCATTGAGATCTACCAAATTTGCAACCGAACAACGTGCAAACAAAGCATGTGTGTTACACTTTTGACATTATCCTAGATGAGTCTCAAAACTCCGCAGTTCTACTGGAAATAAATGAGACCACCAAGTTTGACCAAATGATAGTGACTTAATGCATTTTTTAAGCAACCTCTACGTATTCTAATAGCCCTGAAAAAAATATAAAATCCAAAAGTCATTTCTATATTGCTGTTGGCTTTGTGGGAAGTGAACTTTATAATGCTAGGTTATTTTTATTACGTTTAAAATCCATATTTTTGTCTGTTCTTGTTCTTCTCTATCCCCTTTTATCTCTATCCTTCATTTCTCTCCCTCTGTCTAACAGATATCTATTTCTTCAATTTTTCATTTTGTGTGTTTAAATATCTTCCTCCATGAACTTATGTATATTGATTCGTCTCGCTTTTATTCTATCATTTTATCGATTCTAATACAAGTCTACTTTGAAAAACAATTGCTCATGATGTTCGCTGATTTTAGTATGGACGAGATGAAGATGGAAGAAGGAGGGGGTCGGTTTACAAGACACGATTATGGGATAAGAAGGTGCGATTTGGGTGGCCTAGCTGCTAGGCGTCCGCTGTCGCATTTTTTTAATGCTAAGTATACCATGAAGGTATTTGCCTAATATGACTAAGGAAAAGATTGGGAAAACGTCTGTCAGAATGAGCGGAAATTTAATATGGTAGTTTTAATATACAGGAGTAGGACAAAAAATCTAAAAACACGTCATACAGGACACGTAAGTGTGGCCCGCCACTGTACACCACGTGTTGCGGTTGCCGATCGTGTTTTGTTTTCAATGTGTCATGTGGACCTTCCTCTTCCGTCAGCAGTACCCAGTTCACCTGTGAGTGTTGTGGTGTGCAAGTGGTGCGGTAAAATGGGCGACCTGATAGACTTCCAAAGAGGCATGATCGTTGGTGCCCGTCTGGTTGGAGCTTCAGTGACAACAGTGGCGACCATTGTGGGGGTATCGACAGGCACTGTGTCCCATGTCACGAGGGCATACACAATGCATGGGCAAACAACGTCTGCAAAGCACAATAGTGGTCGAAAGACAATCCTGTTCGATAGGGACAGGAGGGCATTAAAACGGATTGTAGCAGCTAAAAAGCAGACCACTGCAATGAAAATTACGTCTGAACTCAATTCTGGCCTACAGAACCCGGTTTCATCAAAAACAGTACGACGGGAACTTCACAAAATGAAAATTCATGGCAGGGCCGCGATCTCCTGGAAGTGGTGGAAATATATTAATGATTGTTCATGCACAGTATTAATATTTTAGTCGTATTAAAAATCCGTATAAAAACCCCTTCTGAGTGAGGGAAAGAGTGACGCAGAAAAACTACTCACAAAAAGTTATATCCATTTTGCGACTGATTGTGTTTGTGTCTCTATGGCGGAAGGAAAGATACTAAATCTCTTAATTTTATTACAAAGGAAACATTTCCGCCATAGTCACAAAAAGAAAATCATTCGCAAAATGGATATCATTTGTTTTATGAGTAGAATTGTTGGGCCACTCTTCTGTGTACCACAAAGGGGCTTTTGTACTTATGTCACTTATTTTGTAAGGCTGCCTATTAAAAAAGTGTATAGTCTTCATACAAAAGGTCGATTCTGGACCATGGTAAGCTCCGTATCTTGAAAGCGGCAACTCCTATAAAAATACGCTTCTATTTACCCCAACTTGTTGGGCTTCGTAATTGATCCCGAAACTCCCGGTACCAACCATTTGGGACTAAAACAAAAAAAGACAGACAGAATGACAGACAAACTTTTCTATCATTTGTGAAAACAAATTGTGATTAGACTAAACAAAATTGTAAATTCTGAACCTCTTCACCGATTTTCACGTGTGATACAGCGTTTGAAATGGACTGAAGCCTAGATTAAGAGTCCCCAAGTTTCGGCTGCCTATATGGTTTGGAGTCAGTGTTAACATCAGAAATGTAAAACTTTGATTTTTTTCGTACCGCCCTGGTGGATACCTCTTCCGCACTACCATCGTACTTCATGATAATGTAAAGATGAAGAATCACATTTTATTTTCACTGTTTTTGCTATATGCATCGCATATTAATTATGATGCACTAGATATCTTCCCCGAAATGAGTCAAAATGTTATCCTCGGGCAAAAAGGAAATATTTTACATTGCCCGCAAAGTAGTAGAGTAATTTCACTGATATGAAAGCATTTTTTTTCCTTCTATGGAAACATATACAAATAATTGAAGGTTACTGGGTTTGCTTTCAAGAAACTTTACATTGTTAATTATAGACAATTTTTTATTTCCACCGAGAGTAATCATTTATTATTTAGTTGGACCAAAATGAGATGTTTGGCAAATTTCGAAGCTCCATTTATTGGATTTACAAGAAAATTAGAGAGTGTCTTGTCCTTTCTTACGTCGCATGGTAAGACGTGATCGCAGATACGGAGATAAGTGCATTAAGTGGTGGAAAAGCGTTCGGAGGGAAGTGAGAGCATTGACACTGACGAGGACATGCGCTTTGTGCTCTCACAGCAGTCCGCTCAAGGAGTAGTAGAGACAAATTGTGGTGGCTAAGCAGTTTCTTCGGGTTGTTTGCTTTATGACTGTGGTGACCTCGTCCACATCCGAATTTAGTCGCCGAATACATCAAGCTTTTCAGAATAATGCTTTGAATAAACGCACTGTCAGGGAAGTTCCAGAAATTCAGGTTGGAAGATCTGTCCTTCAGTTATGAGCACCGTAGTGGGCGCCCAGAGACACTAGCAGTGGACATAGGACAGAACAGGAGCCTAATGCGTTCTGAAATTGGCAAACACTTAAGGTTAAACAGACGTGGCCTTTACCTCATAGGAATACAGCAAATAGGTACCCACCATATTGTCAAAAAACAACAAAGACCAACGAGTGACGGCCAGTTTGTGGTTGTTTCCCGGCACCGCAACACACCTATAATAGATTGGCCGTTAACTAGTGTAGAAGGGGGTCCTGTTTGACACACCGAAGCGTGCCAGATATTGTCTGTTAGCGCGTGAACCCATACATCACAAGATCAAGCTCTGTATTTGTTGGACTAGTGGCCAAGCTGTGCAGTACGATCTGCTACCACATGGCCAAGCCTTCATTGATGCCCTGAACTCGCAGCTATTGGAACATGTGCAACATGCACTGCAGCAGAACAAGCCAGCATTAGAAAATCACTATGGTTTACTATTCCTTGCGATTAAACCAGGCCATATATGGCGCGCGTTGTCACGGATACCATACAGCGACAGTGCTGGAAGAACCTATACGCTATTCCGTGGACCTTGCGCCAAACAAAGTTAATACATTTTCCATTCCCTGCACAATCACCTTCGAGCACCGACATTCATTAAGTGCTTAAAGTCTTCTTAGCATCCAATACTCCTCAGGTTTACATGCAGGTCATTGCGCGGCGACAGGGGTGTTGACAGATGGAGCTCGATGCCCGTGAGGATCATTTTGAGAATTAATGGTCACTGGCATTTTCCGTGTACCTCCTTTATATATGAAAATGTGAAGAGTCTTTTAGTTACCTTTCAGTACGAATGTTTGAAAATTACATAGATTTGTAGCGGCAGCAGTATTAGAACGTAAAATAATAGTTGACACTAAAATTATACAGAACTACCTATATTATAAGGATGTTCTACCAAATTGTAGGAAAGGATTAGTAGTTTTCAATATTACTGCTTTCTATTCCACGTGTCTTTTATTAATATTAATATATCTTGGTTAAAGAAAGTGGGGTATTTTTTCCAATCTGCGGATTTGTTCCTTTTACACGATTAATGCACTAAATACACCTCTTTTCATCATGTAGCCCTACATATTGCGATTGATAATACCTGCTGTTCTTTTGTAGGGCATCTTCTATATTGTTTCTTTGCGAATTCTTACGATATGACGTATCTTCATATCCCTAGAAGTACTTAAACGGAGATATATCAATATAATGTTCTGTGTTCATGAAACCTTGGTACACATAATTAGGACTTTTTGAGTTTGTATAAAACTAGAACTATTTTATTTGTACGTACCTGTAACAACATTGTAAATCCAGAATTGTTTTAGAATGTGTAGAAAATGTGGAATTATGTTACTGATTTTAGAATTAGCCTTGACAATTAAAGCATTCATTGGGAGTATTAATTGTGACAGCATGTAATGATTTACAAAAAGTAATTTAATCTTCGTTCCACTGAAAGCACTGTAAACTTGGGTTGACATGATAGTTTCAGCCATGTTAAAATCAAAATTCTGCGATGGCTGGTTAATTTGGTCGCCAGTACATAGACGCAAAATTTGATTATCTATAGTATATGTTTCTCCATTGGTTGATTAAAAAAAAAGAACAAACAACGAATGTTTTATTGGTGGTTACCAAACGGGCATATTATAATTATGGTATGATGAGAAAATACATAAATAGAACGGCTTCTTAATATTCAATATAATATAACTTTTACACCTGCTTCTGAATCTTATTTTCTTAAAGACTTTGGACTGGATAATATGTAATAGACATTACGCATGCCAGCAATAAGCATTCGAATGATCTGAGTGTGTACAGCATGGGCGTCGGCAATGGGAGGGGGGAAATAGGGGGCACTTGCTATTATATTTTCATAATCTTTATGAATTCCACTCTTCATATATTTTGCAATTATATTTTCATATTTTTTTCTATATTTTATGCTTTTCACTGCATGCATTTCATACGATGTACTAGGGATGTTCAGGCTAAATTGCTTTATTTATAAGCGTATTTATTTTAGTCAACGTAATCACAACTAAGTCAATTTATAACCACAAAACATTGTAAAACATCGAAAACAAGAACGCGAATGCCATGTTTGTACAATCACGTGAATTATCTTTCTTTGAACGTACTCTTTTTCGATAAACTTCACTGAAGTTCTTCCAAATAAAACAAATAAAAGTCAAAAGTAGTCTCTCTCTTTCTCACACACACTCCCAAACATACACACAGTATAATAATTTAGAAGCCTTCATCTTAAAATACATTAGTACTTACACCTATTTTTAGTTGTTTTTTTTAAATACCGAAACAATAAAAAAAACAGTACTTAAATTTTGATATGCAACCTAATGCGTAGTAGCATTTATGAAATGAACTGTTTCGGAGAAGCTAATTCCTTTAGCCGAAATGTTTGAAGATTAGCTTAGGGCGGCATAGCCCACAATTTCAAATTTTGCATCAATAACACGTATCTTCAAATTTTACATTATTGTATTTTATAGATATTCTTGAGTATTATCTAGCCAACTTTCTAAAATACCAATTTTTATAAATGTATTAGAAGTAGAACATGACTACCGAGGGCTCTTAAAATGAATCTCAATTTGAATTTTTACAGTCCTTTAAGCAGCTTTGCTCCAGCCGAATAAATAATGATGATGGGAGAATTGTTGGAATGAAGAAAGTAAGAAGAAATGGGAAGATCTCGAAAATACAAACGCACACGGATTGTCAATCGTAAAAACACGTGCTATGATCCGGGACCGAACCGATTACCCCACGCACCAGAGGTGAGCGCTCTGCTACTGCATAAACGCCGCACTAAACGAATCCGAAGCTGGTTGCTTTTATCTTTTTTGTGTTACTTCATCCGTAGCTGAATGATGTCATCAAACAGCAAGTCTATCTAGCGGCAGACCAATGTCGTTAATGGAAAATGCATTAAAGATAATTTTAAGACTCGATATATTTCTGCCATCTATAGATCCGTAAGAGCAAAATCCCCATTCGAATCGTGCTGTGGGAATTCACAATACCTCTAAGCGATAAAATTTCTTCAGTAAATCTGGTAATGACTTATGTAGATAAGTTTTCATATAACAAACCAAGCTGGCATACGCTGTTACCCGTATATTTTCCCATAGCACAAATTGATAACTCGTAGAGCACAGAAAAATTATCCAAATAAATTTTCTTCACCAGGAAATGTTATACGCAAATTGTACTCTTATGATGGCTAAATTATATCCTTTCTATAATCTTCTACATTAACAAAATAAGGTGTAAGCACAAGTACTCTCTGTTTTAACTTTACTGAATTATTGAAACTCCTTTACATCAGACAATGATATGCAAATTCTGTCGTTGTGACTTTAAATTATCTAATAGCCATTCACCACACTGCATTAATTCCCTGTAAAATGAACCACAAGTTCTTACACTACAGGTAGTAAGACATTTGATGATCCACTATTCAAAAATGTTGAAGACATCAGGCGTTACTGGTAAGTCTAGGTTGGAAAATGTTGTACTGTGTTTTGTTTCAGAATCTACGTCATTAATTTGAAAATTACAATTATTTCAATTTGAAATAATTGTACATAATTCGGCAAGCTATTAGCATGTTCTTTGCTAGAAAGTAGGAAAAAAATAAGGTTTCGGGGAAATATTTATAGATATCTGATAATTTCAAGCTTCAATTTTCACTCTGCTATAAATTCCAAAACTGGTATTCTATTGCTTCGCCAATACAAACAATACTGATATCAGAAGGAGAAAAAAGGCTAAATTTTCAGAAGATAACATTTAAAAAAATACGAAATTATAGTATCGCATAGTATACGAAATACGAAAATACAAATGTGTGTTTCATCTGTAAATTTGTATCATATTTATGACACCCACCCACACTTATGTAGATAAGTTTGCCCCCTTGCGAAAATTCCTGACGACGCACTTGGTGTACAGTGTCATCCAGTGTTCGATTTGTTTGAGGAGCGCCGGGGATTTTTTTTTCCTGCTGTTTGAGAATTTCTTCCTCATTTGTTAATTCTGAATATCATCCCAACCAGAAATTAAATCTGTATAATTCTACTCAAACAGGTAGAACAATTGAAACATACCAGGAACCACTAGTTTTAGGAAATCCCCTTCGCAGTTTATAAGTTTAACAAATTGAACACCGGTTTAATCTACAATTACCTGTCGCTAAACAATCTGTATGTACAGTATACATCGTGTGCCAGAATATCAATACGGTGGGCCAGTTTCAAAATTTTATTATGGAAAGCTGGTTAAATTTATAATTCTTTGGAAGAAGTACTTAAATGCAACAACTTTTAGAAAATGAAATCTTTTGTAATATTATCTACAGTATAGCAACTATGACAACCACATTTTATTGGAATTATAGTACGGCACCTCAAATAATCCTGTTTCTCCTATAGAGTCCTTTAGTAAAATTCGTTCCCCGTGGTAAATTTTTGTGTTATCAATGCAAAATGTTTTGGAACAACACTATATCGACTACCAGTTTTTCCGAAACCGATGGAAGGGTTCAAGGGTTCAAGCTCTACGTGAACGGAAGGTTGAAAATCCATTTTAGAATACGCAAAGTCAGCCTAAACGAACTTCAACTAATCCAGGCTAACTTAACATTAGTAATAAGAAGAGGTTATTAAAAAATTACTGATTTATATTTTACCATTATATAAATTACCATATTTACACCAAAATTTAAAACTGTTCAAATATTTCAATACTAATAACAAATGTTTATTGAACAGTTTATCTTAATCTAAATAAGCATTGCTAATAGAATGGCAATTACAATCTCCTTGTATAATTGCAAGCCAATTATGGTAGCAGCACGTTTAGCATGCATATGTTAAGGCACACAAAGAGGACAAAGGAGGACTTCACTGAAAAAGAACCCAGACGAAATTTTCGGGAAAAGGAGGATGACTGGTGTCACTGACAAAACTGTGGCCGTGCATATCCGGAAAGGCCAACAAGAAGGGGCCTAATCTTGCCACCACCCTGGTTGGATGACTTCACATAAATAATTTGCGACCCAGTATTCACTGAGCACAATGTTTTGCCACAAACAAGGGCCGAAATAAG
>JAGDQP010046524.1:648-15273 GCA_022664845.1 Lepisma saccharinum
TCATCAGCGAACCGTAGGTGATGAAGATATTCGCCATTAATTTTAATTCCAACTTCATCCCAGTTTAAATTCTGGAACACTCTCTCCAGGACCGCACAAAACAGTTTCGGAGAAATTGAATCTCCTTGCCTTACCCCTTTTCCAACTTTAAATTTTTCACTGTCTTGATGCAGCCTAATGACAGAAGTGGCAGTCGAGTAAATGTTTCGCAGTAACTTGATGTATGCACTTTCGATGCCTTGATGTTCAAGTGATTTAAGTACTGCTGACAAGGAGACCGAATCGAAAGCCTTTTCAAAATCTATGAATCCCAAACATAATGGAAGTTCATATTCATTAGTCCTTTCCATAACTTCACTTAATGTTTGTATGTGGTCCATTGTGCTAAATCCACGACGAAATCCGGCTTGTTCCCTTCCCTGGTTAAAATCTAAGTCTCGTTCAATACGATTCAAAATAACTTTGGTGAACATTTTGTATAGGACTGACAGTAAACTAATTGGTCTGTAGTTTTCGACGCGTTCTTTGTCCCCTTTCTTGTACAACAAAATTATAACGGCATTGTTCCAACTTGACGCTATTTCTCTCTTCCTCAGGCACATCGAGAATAATTTAGCAACTTCCTCTTTCATTTTTTCACCTCCCCATTTAAACATCTCTGCTGTGAGTCCATCTTCTGGTGATTTTCCGTTCTTCATCCCTCGAAGTACTTTATCCACTTCTTTTTTCATTACGTCTGGGACATCAACATCAATTTCTTCTGAATCTTCATTTCCTAGCTCTTCCTCGGAGTAGTACAATTCTGTGTAGAAATTTTCAAATATGTTTATAATTTCTTCCTTATTTCGTGTTACGGTCCCGTCTGGTCTCTTAACTGCAATTATTTGCTTTTACCCTATCATGAGCTGCTGTTTGGCTTTCTTCAGGCTCTTATTTTCCTCGATTGTATTTCTAACAAGAGAATATGGTATTATAAATGACCTCTATGTTGGCTAGTACAATTTTTCCTATAAAATTAAAATTATTTACATTTTTAAGATGGAAATTCCGATGAGCCTTTATTTAGAGAAGTATTAATAAACTAAACGTATATTTTTTATGTGTGGAAAATATTCTGAATATTACAAAATATCATCTAAAAAATAACATAATAAAAAGCGTAAAACGATTCCTCTAAATAAGACTTTTGAAGTCTTGCAAGTAGGAAATACAGGTTTGAAGAAACGTTCTTAGATCAAACAGACACACTTGCTGTAGTTCTTAGACCTTCACGTTCTTCGCCCCTCCACCATCACCTTCATTGTCATCACTTTGCTCTGTGTCATCACAAAACTTCTTCCCGGCGATATCACTTGCATCACGAGAAGGCCGGGTAGCCGTGCGGTCTACGGCGGTAGGCCAACGACTCGAAGGTCCCGGGTTCGAGTCCCGGCAGGAGCATGTCTTGAGTGTGGATTTTAATAGCTAAGGGGCGAATCGTGACGGGCCGAAGTCCAAAGTTACTACACTGGACCATATAAAAATAAAGTTGAGCGAAGTTTACTTGCAACACGATGTTCACGTTCACTTCCCTATAACTTCTTGGAACCGTTCCGACGTTCTCTAATTCTAACACAGAGAATCATGCAGAAAGAAATAGTCTGTTCATTCTTAAATGTCTGCGCATTTGCCTCGTGACTTCGAAGAATGTTTTTGCCTCACCGGTAGTAGATGTCTCTGATGTCAATATCTTATTTTAAGATACCTTGGGAGTCAAACTTCCCTTTTTTTTAGACGTTTAAAAATACCGGGAAAATGAAAAATAATACTGCATTTTTCAAAAACGACCCCAATAATACTAATTAGTATAGACAGTAGAATTTATTGAATAAATCTATTTAAATTGAGTGAAAATATTAAATTAATCATGAGTACAAGGTAAAATTTCTTGACTACCTAAAAATGATAAATAATTGTTTTGAATGGCTGACGTTTTAAAACATTAAACCTTACACTTACCTGCTGCTGAAATCCTAGATGAAGTGCATTTCTTTTGAAATAGCAAGCTTTAATAATCATTGCCATCATCATAGCCTATTCAGCCGTTATCTATCCACTGCTGGATGAAGGCCTCCCTATTTCCACATATCTCGGTCTGCTGTTATCCTCATCCATTTAGTTCCTGAAAAACGCTTGATTACATCTACCCACTTACGTTTGGACGTCTTCGTAGTCGTTTCTACTAACACTGCTACTTACTTATTTATTTAGTCCCGATTTTTAAATACTTCTTCCATCCAGAGGTCACACTTCATATCATTTCATGTGTTCGACTTGTCTTCACAAAATCGTCACCGCGAATACCAGCTAACACGCACAACGAATGCTCTTGTGATCATGCAGTTCGTATTTTCTCCCGCTAGATGGCAAACCATGTTCGCAAATTTGCTGCCATCTATGGAAAATTCAGTTTACTATATTCTAACATTCTCCGTACTACGCGAGTTCCACCACCATTTATCTATTCCATGCGATTTCTTGAATGTTTAAAACTTTGGCGAATTCTCAAGTTTCGAAATTCTACTGTCCATTCTACTGGTCCACCAAATGAACTAATTCGGATTTTGAAAAACAACTTTATCTAGGCGAGAAATTTGAAAGTCCATGAAGTATTACGCAATAACCTCGTGTACAAAATTTCTCATCGAAAACAAATACCTTGAAATTGTGTGGTTAGTTCACCCGACAGGTATTCTGAAGTATTATTGGAGCCGGTTGCTAAATATTATTGTTGTTCGTCATTTGTTCGTTATTTTCTAATATCTTTTTAAAATGGGTGGGAGAAAATCGAAAAGGATCATATCGATACTATCTACAAGATAGTTGAATACAGACGGACTTGTAAAACTAGGAAGTCATAAGGGAAGTTTAGAAAATGAACAGTCTAGGAAATACTACGAGATTCAATAGTAGACACATTTAGTGGTGAATGGATCGCTATGAAATGAACGCTGCGTCTGGCCACACAATGGTGCTGCTACAGAAAGAAAAACCGCTACCGCAATTTACGTTTTCAGTCTGAAGTCCTCGCTCAAATCCCCTTGTGCTGTAACGGAGCGGCCAAGAGGAACGAGGAAAAAAGTTAGGCGAAGGTGGGGAATATCGTCTGTCTACATAATGGTGTTCCACAATCCTGCTTCTAAGCTGCAGCGAGGCTCCATCTCCCCCTTTCCTTTGTGCGCAACTCAAGAGCCGTGTACGGTTTCCTCGATAAGTCCTACTCAATGTCCTTCGGCTTGTAGCAAGAGCTTTCAGAAAGTGTTTTCATTTTGAAAAGCCGTTCATGAAACTATATAAGTTCCATCTATCACCGGTCCGCTTTCATGACAATAATACAAGCTTGTACGAGCTATTAATAGGCCTACAGAGACGACTTTTATACCACTCTTTGGTTTTCACATTGCTCATACGTTTTTTATCATCATTATTACATTTAAGGTCTAGGTAAACAACTATGATCTTAGCCCGTTACGATTTGGAGGGATGATGACTCTCAGCGAGCATTCTCGCAAGAGCAGGGAACGGGAAGCTTACCAGCAGGGTCCATGTCTTGGTACTGTACCGGCACTCGTCCGGTGAAACCGAGAAGAAAACCTGAACGTATTGGGTACTACTTCGATTGTTATTTGCTAGCCCGACCCCGCTTACGTCGTTACTTGTCGTGATATGACGTCATTTGCGACGATGCCTCTTTAACTTTGAGTACCTTCAGCTTCGAAAGTACGCATGGTTCGACATTTTTTCAAAGGAAATTTTATCTTGGTTTCAATTGAGATATCATCTCCCGAAGTTTGTCGGTGTAGTTTTAAAACACACTGAAGGGTTTGTAAAAGCAGAGAAATAAACACCTATTTCTATTCTTACTGCTGCATCTAAGGCTCCTTTTATGCAAACGCCGTTTCCTAGCACCTTGAGAATCACACGAACGCTGCGTTCTGTAAAACAATGGAAGCAAATGACTGTGTTTATGCAAATATCGCTCGACTTTTTGCGGCCGCGTTCTCAAACACAGCCATATCTCTGATCTACAGAACGCGAAAATATAAAACAATGGATATGTTTATAAACTACCTACCCCTCCTCAACGAAGGAAGAAAAATGAAGATAATGAAGATAATAGTGTTGCCAGGCCAGTTGATAAACACGTTTCCTATATAGCTCATGTGCAACACGCAGTGGCAACACCACCATCTTCATTTTTCGTCTTTCCTTTTCTGTCTTCTTTTCTCTCTTTTACCCCAGCTACTCAAGCGACGTGTCGTAAGTGAACAAAAACAAAGTGGTTCCAACTTGATTTCAAGCTTCACGCGACAAACAACATGCATAAAGGCGCTCTAATAACTGGTCGTAAGAATATGACTATAGCGCAGGCATAATACCCGTATCCTGCTATATATGTATCACGTTACAGTTGGGTGTACAGTATTTCTACTTTGTCGCAATTCCAAGTCGATCCACGCATTTTTTACGTTATCTAAACGACCTTCTGATAGACTGTTTAGCTACGATTAACGATTTTGACACCATAGCCTCAGATCAGAATCGCTTCACAGTTTTAAACAAAGACCAGGAAATCCCAAAGAATTTTGCAACAATAGACGCTCTCTGATCGATAAAAGAAAAAAAAAGAACCTTTCGATAAAGCTTTTGCACATAACGTCAGTGTTTCCAACTAAGTTTTAATAACTACCACAATCCATATATAATATAACCAGCTGTACCCATTTTGTTTTGAAATGAGAATATCCTATTTTATCGGATTAAGAAAAAATATGAAAATGGGTGGAAAAATAATTCATGGCCTGATGCACCACATCTGCCTGTAATGCAATCCATCCCCTGGGCATTGTTGAAAGCTTAGAATCGATTTTCAATATTTAGCATACCGATGACAAATCGCCAGTAAGGAGAGAGAGAGAGAGAGAGAGAGAGAGAGAGAGAGAGAGAGAGAGAATGCAAGAGAGCAGGAAATATACGGACAGGAGACAGGGTTTAGCTACACCAAGGGGGAAGGGAGGGGTGACGAAAAAGGAGCGATAGGATTGAGCTTGTACCGCCCTAATGCTGTTACATGCGTCGGTGACAGAGATCAGAAGAGCTAGAGCTTGTTATTCAACTTCCTCTCGATGTATACAGTATTATACAGGGCTGAGTAAACTCATTTTTTTAAAAAAATAAAATGAACGGAATTCAACTCTAGCTCAAACTGCAAAAACCTTTCTCACGCTCAAACTCAAAATCTGGAAATGACTGGCACTCAACTTTATTTCAGCTACGCTCAATTTCCTCTCACTCATGTTTTCATCTCAAACTTTAATCCAAATATGCGTTCACTTCATTCTTTAATTGATGAGTAGGGGGTAATAAGGGCCTAAGTGATTTTAGGACGTTATTTCCCCCCTATGTATTTTCAAGGTCTACAGCATGTGTGCTAACGTCCCCTATTTTTTTTTTTTTTAATCTGGGCAATCACTGAGGAGCTACAGAGGTTGGAAATCAGTTATAGGTCACTATTCCATTGACCATCCAGGTAAGAATGCGGCTATTGGAAATCGCCTAACGAAAGTTTAACTACCATTGCTGATTCGAATCGAAGTGATCCAGAATTTGTGCCATCATCAGAAGCACTCTGAAGGTGGTGAAGATACTACGGAAACCAAAGAGAAGAAACAAAAAGTGAACGGAAGCAAATGTACTGTGAGAAAAAGAAAACGAAATAGTGATGAGAACTACAGCTTAAAAGAAGAGTACATTATTTTCAGACAGCGCTGAAGGACAAAATAAAGACTTCTCACACTCCTAAAGTTTCTTTCGTGGTTATCAGCAAAGTGGAATACATCCATAGACCACGTATTTCCAGTAAAGGGCACTCCTACACTGTCAGCGCGACCGAAACTTTGGCATGTACTCAGCGAAGGTGAAGAGAGAAAAATGTATTACAAGTGTCCAGAGTTATGTCGAGATCCTAGCATCATCAAAGCGTAAGGGTGGGCGATTTCTCCTTGTGCCTGCAGGAGACAGAATCAGAGGCTGGAACAGTGGGCTTGGAGCAGTTTGACGAACATTCCGAAATGGAGAGGAGAAAAGCTTAGCCTGCAAATTTACTGCCGTCTGTAGGTTTCCGAGAAGATTGTTGAAGCTTCAAGACCTTACGTCGAAGTTAACGAGAAGTTTGATTATTCTCTTTTTCGAAAACACGTGGACATCCCTTCCGAGTTGAATCTTAAGCTAGTCGCTAAACTGAAAATAATGCAGTCAAAAATCAAAGATGGGCGCAGTCTTTTAAATGGTCGTTTGGTTTTGGCGGATGTCTTGAACTCTTTAGACATAGGTGCTCGCGAATGTCCCTCCAGCTCGAAGAGTGATGAGTAAATACTTTTGTGGTACTGAAAATCTTTTCTGTTATTCGCTTCAGACGAAGTCACTACCTATAGTTGTGTTTTTTCTTTCAATATTACTATTGTCATACAACAAGTATCTTCTGTTCTCATGCCCATAACTATGCTTTTTTGGTAGTAATCTTGCTGTAGTAGAAAAACATGTCTGGTTTCATGTAAACAGTTGTCTTTACCTTTGTCAAATATTGGTCTTGTGTCTTTTAATATCATGAAAATTATAAAAAAATGCTGCAAATAGCAACTTTCCATTTCTACACACAACAATTCCTTATTGAGTACATGTTCCGCTGTAGTATTACTATTCTGGTAATGAGCCCACGTAGGACTACGCTCAGTAGAGTATCTGTAGCCCAACACTTCGCCAGTCCGACACGGACCTCTATAATCCGACAACACCCGGTTTCATATGTTTCGGACTGCACATACTATTTGTAAAACTCTTATCCAGTCCATCATGGATATCTGTAATCCGACAAGATCTGGTCCCATATGTGTCGGACTACAGAGACCCTACTCTACTTAGAGGCGTTTGCATGCGTTTGTTTCTGTACATATTTCTTTCGATCTCGGAACAGCGATTCGCGATCGCGATCTATTGAGTCGTAAGCTTTTTTAAAGTGCAGACTAAGTTCTTGCTACAGATTCTTTGATGTCTGAAGTTTAACTTTAGGTTCAGGATTTGCTCCGGGTATGATGTACCTACTCTGAGTCCTCCTTTGTACTCTCCAATTTGTGGTTATAGTTGTTGTATTGCTCTGTCGAGAAGACATTGGGATTGGTACTAGTGAGATTCCTCTACAATTGTTTACATCGGTTCTGTATCCTTTTTTTATGTAACGGATGAATTAATGCATTTCTTCAATCCTCTGGTATTTGTTCTGTTTACCAAATATCTTGCATGATTTTGGTTATTTCTTTTATGGTGCTTGTCTTGCTGCTTTTAGTATCTCTGCCACGATTCTATTTTTAGCAGCAGTTTTGTTGTTCTTAGGTTATTAGATTTGTCAGGCGATTTCGCCCTCATTTCGAGGTAGTGAATTTGGGTTCTTTCTTCGGGTTCTTGTGGTGGGAATCTTTGTGTCGGTTCAGACAATTGAGGAGTCTTTCGAAATATTTCTCCCTGCAATTCTCTTGATTGTTTAATGCCATTTTCCCACTTTCTGTTTTGAAGCACAAACTCTGCGGTTGATATCTTCTAAGTTTGGTTTTGAAGAAATCTCGTGTGGTGTATTTTTTTCAAGTCGTATATTAGATTTCGAGTTGTTGGTCTTTTTGGTATTTCCTTTAGACCTGCCAGATTGTTTTTGCTGTCTCCTTCCTGACTACCAAGAATGTCTTATAGCTGCTGTGTGTTTGGTTGCTCTTCCAATTTATGTATGCTTGACGTGATTTGATTGCTTGTTCGCATCCTTCGTTCCATCACGGGTGTTTTCTGTGCTTTTCCATCGGAATTAGTTTTTTTCTGTCTCTAAACTCCTACTTTTTAGTTGTTGCCAATTTTTTGCTTCTTTCTTGTCTAGCTTCTCTGTGAGTAAGGGTTGAATTTTGCTGGTGTCAAACTTCGGGATTAGTGGTTTTGCTTTTAGTGGACCTCCGGGGTTTTAGCTTTATTTTAATTATTGTTTGGTAGTGGTTGGAATCTATATTTGACCCTCTTCTGCCTTGGACGTTCATTATTTCTCTGGATAAGAGATTGCTACATGATCGATTTGGAATTCCACGATCACTGTGTTTGGTGATCGTCACGGCTTTTATTTTGATGGTTTCTTCTTTTTCCATTTCTTCTTATATTATTATTATTATTGCCGTTCATCCGTTAGTACGGGATTTCTTCCGGATGTTTTTGCTGACCGGGTAGCCGTACGATCTACTGCGGTAGGCCAACGACTCGAAGGTCCAAGGATCGAGTCCCGGCAGTGGCATGGGTGGGGATTTCAGTGGTTAAGGGGCGAATCGTGACGGGCCGAAGTCCAAAGTTACTAGACTGGCCCATATATAAATAAAGTCCGGACGTTTTAAAATGATATCCTTGCTTTTGAGGGTATTTTCCCGTATAATTTAAGTCGTATGATATAATTATATTATTTTTTATACTCATTTCTTACACATACCTAATCTACGTATCCAGAAAGCAAACCTGTGGACCCACTTGAATTAATTCATTAATTAATTTGTTAAATATAAAGAACTAATATAAATAATTCATTTACATCCCTGCCATACCTCTTATCGATTCAGTGTTAATTCAAATATGGAGATTCAGAGATCACAGCGCCACCTGTTGGCTTGATATAAACAACGTTGAATCAAATAAACAAACATGCTGCTAGCATAAATAAAGCGATACTACTAACACAGTAGAAGAGTGAAGGCTGGAAGTTTAATAAAACAACACATTTTTAGCGCATTACACAGTTCCTGGTGATGAACTTGCATCATCAAATCACGGACAGAGGTTTTGTGTATACGTATAAAGTGGATCATATAAAGAAAAAGCGTGGGTCTGCAGTTTTTTGCGCATTACATAGCTTCTGCGGTTGCATCCATGTAATTCAACCCAGAGCACGGACGAGAACTGCGGCTTTTTTTTCTCTTCTTGTATTGCTGGTGTTCACACACAGGGAGTACCTGCGATTATATGAATATTCATAGCCTAATTTCGAGGTTCACTGACACTCCGTACAACTCTTAAAACAGTTCTATTTTGTTTTTCCATTTATTTTTTTTGAAAACAGAAAAAGAAAAAAAGAAAACAAAAAGATTTCAGGCAAAATTTTACAAGAGATAAATTTTAGGAAACAAAAAGATATTTCTGTGTGTCCTTTTAAATTTATTGTATGTATATGTGTATATGCATTCTCGTGCATTGTATATATGTACATTCACCTAAAAATAAAAAACAAAACAAAGTATTATCTACCAGAGAGCGTATGGATACTGGTACTTCTCGCTGCAATTTGAGGTAATTTATTTACAACTTGTGAAAATAGTCTGATCTTCGACGAGATCAATTCTGAGCGAACTATCTTAGATAGAGCTAAAAGACCAGCTTTGATTGAATTAAGATTGGAGTATTATGCTTTATTTAGATTACTAACATTTTACGATGGTAAAAGTTATGGGTAATACTAACTTGCATTCAGTCTACCGAACTTGGTTTTCGTGCTTGTACTACCATCGTCTGTGAAGAAACAGGTAGAGGTTTCCGTAGAGTAAAAAATGTGCTTGTTACACGGAAGAAATTTAAATTATAACATAATGAACATAAATGAATTCATTGAAGCATAACATTTTGTAGATTAGTTCTGCCATCATTCTTTCATACTTTAAAAGTGATACGCACCACTAGGATGCTATATATTTCGATAAAGAAAGAAATAAACTCACCAAGTGAGCTGCGCTTAGCGGCCATCTTGCGTTTAGATAACTAATGTAAAAAGATAACCGTCGTAAATTTACGCTGGTTAAATTTGAAGCCTGCGTTAACGGTAACCACCGATTACATTAATAAAATGATCTTTATTAACTTTAACCATGGTAAGATGTAAGTACCGTAATGCAAACAAGGCATTACTTATTCTATATTTTCTTGTAAACAGGTTTCTCAACTGTAAGAATTTAATTGCCAAATAATTAAATAGTTTAAAAATAGGGCAAGCATAGAAATCGCCTCTAAACTGCATTCGCGAATCATATACAGAGCTTAAATAGATGTATTGCGTGGTACTTTGCTTGTGATTTACTAAGGCGACACGGCTTACGTCATTAGTTTTCGAGACATGACGTCATTTGTAAGGATGCAGCCTTATCTTTGAAGGCCTGTAGCTCTTAAACTAGGCATATGTCGAAATTTTTTCAAAGGAATTTTTTTTGCTTGTTTTGATATGAATACTGGTCTCTGAAATTGGAGGCATTCTTTCAGGAACATCAGTGATTCTGGCAGACCCCCCCAGTGGGGGGTGTTTACCCCCCAAAGTCTCCACAACACCCCCAAACTTTAAAATTTTTGCTGTGAAAAATCGATAGAAACCTTACAAAATTTCACTTACACACCCTTCCAATTTTGACTTTACACCCCAGCCCCCAAACTAAAAATCCTGTCGGAAACCCTGAGGAACACCTTGTGTAACCGGGACCTATTCTTTTATAGGCTACAGATTGTCCTACTGAATTCTAAAATCCACCACTCTCAGCCGCCATAATTTAGTATTTTTGCAAACAATATGCTATGCAATAGTACGATGGTACACTAGAGTTTTGTTTAACCGAATTTGATAGGACCAAGAGGGCCATTCGGTTAAAACCGAAACATAAGGATTTAGGCCTACATACTGTAGTATATTACTCTACTATATATTAAAACAACAAATTTATCTTAAAGTAAACTAAATATTTTTTTTTTTTTCAAATATAGGCCTACTAAAACTATAATATAATACTGTAATATTATATTCTAATTGCTGTACTGTCTTTTTACTGAACATGGCAAGAATTTTCAAATAATTCTTTTATAATTAAGATTATAAATCAAAAGTAGCACCTGCATACTGCTAAAATCAATTTTTTTTGTTTCCCACTGCGTCGGGATTCTGTTAAGTACAGAAATTCGGTTAAGCGGGACCAGGGATTCCGCCAGGGTTTTCAGTTCGGGTGCTGTAACTGTAAAATCAAAATTGACAGGATGTAGTGTGGAATATTACACGGTTTCTATCGATTTTTTTTACCGTCAAAAATTTTAAGTTAGGGGGAGTGTCCTCGAAGATTTGAGGGTGACACCCCCTACAGCGGGGATCTGGCGGAATAACTGATCAAGACACTAGTGTATCTCCGATTTTTCTTCAGATTTGCCAGATGTAACACATACCTTTATATTCCATACGCTTCAATTATTATAAAATATAAGTTAAAAAAAACAAATAGGGTGACCGTACCAGTAATGGACTAGTCGCCAGTGGGGGACAAATAAGGGAAATAAACGGTAATAATAGCATTTATATAAGATACAATAGTAAACAAAGTACGTTTTATACTTCCGTATAAGGTTTAATAGTGTAGTCCCCAAACGCTGTACAATCAGGAAATGCATTGTCCCCCAAAATCACGTTAACTATGTAAAGTGAGTCTGGAAGAGACTAGAGCGCACAATAAGAGTTACAACTAATACAAGATATCCATGCATATCTACTAGAAGACACATAAAATAATTAATTATTGGAGACGTTTCTTTAGTTCAGGGTTTCTTAACCTGGAGGTCGCGACCCCGGGTGGGTCGCGGTATGTGTGGAACGGGGTCGCAAAGAGATGTGGAAATATAAATTTAACTAGGTTTTTGTAGGTTAAAACGAATTAATTTCAAAGAAAATATTTTATTTTGTTTGCTGTTTTTTTATCATTACTAAAGATAATGTAGTTTGTTGAATAGTTTTCGGATAATAGAATTTATTACAAAATACAGGAATATTTTGAAATGGAAAGCAAATATATACAAAATAAAATAATTGTGGGTCGCCGGTTAGAAGGCATGGTAAAAGGGGATCGCGGGATGAAAAAGGTTGAGAAACACTACTTTAGTTCACAATGTTTCGTGGTGTCCTAAAATCTTGCAACGGTTATTTAACTCATTTCCCGACGTCCTACAATGATTAAGGACCATATTTATGAATAACTCCCAAGAGTAGGTGACTCCCAGAGGTATTGAAATTATATGCTCCTGGGAGCAACCTACCTCTTGGGAGTGATTCATAAATATGGCCCTAAATCTTGCATAGTGACGTAAATCGGATGACAATACAACATTCCGTTCTTACTTTTATATATTTCTATATATCAATATATTTTGAAAGCATATTTTAATATTTTAAATATGTACTTCTTTATCCTAAAATAAATAGTAGCCTGCAATGATGTTGGGTTTGACTGGTTGCAGAACACTTTAGGATTTAGGTCACTAAACGTTAACTTGAGAAAAAGTATCCGAACACGAAATAACTCGAAAATATAATAAAAAAAATTAAAGACATACTTTTCTTAATTCATACTAAAAAGTTTAAAAACAATGTTCATGCATGACTAAAATGAAAAGCATGTGGCGCGCCAATTCAAGAATTTATAAAGTGACTGTATATGAGCAGCGATACATGCTTTTGTTTTTAGTCATGCATAAACATATTTTTTAAATTTTTAGTACGAATTGTTTAAGAAAATTATGTCTAGTTTTTATTATTATTATTATTGTTATTATTATTTGATTCCTTCGTTGTTCAAGAAAGAATCTACAATAAATGGAATGAATGATCTACACTGGAACAATCGTAGTTCACAATTGTCTACTACAACTGGGCAACCATTGGTGCAACTACACCTTCAGCAATAAATTTTTGCATTGTCAAATGTAACAAAAGCAAGCTGCTTTTTCTTTGACTTATTCTGCGCTGTCTAAGGTTTTGTTTCGTAGACCAAAATTACAATTTTTATTATTTCTAAACACCAGTTCTTGATTACACTTGAAATTTTCCTAATTTGGTCAACCATTAGTACAGTCACTCTTTTGATATTTATTGGTACTATTAAATGAGAGTAAATTAATATTAAGTGAGTCGCTTTTAACTAGAGTAAAGTTCTTAGGTAGAACTTGTTCACGAACTAAAATTAAGAATCCCATTTTATTTGAAAAGAATGTGATGTGTTAACGAGAATAAGAAAGAGAAATGCTTGTGTAAGTGCTTCCATCTAGCGTTAAAAGAGGTCGATAGGGAAAACTCTGTCCGGGCTCGCAGAGACAAATACGTTGCAAACTGCAGGGGACGGAAACCCTTTTTTATTTATTTTTTTCCGGAGAATTTTTTTTTCTTTCGTAGGAAAACAATACTCGTTGCAAGAATTGTCTAGATAAATCATCCGTTGAAAAGAACCGGGGTAACAGTAGCTAAAATGGTGGACTTTTCTCCACAAGACGAATATCTCTGAGTGTGATTTAACGGCTAGTCTGCGGTCTCGCAGTTAAAAGTCAACCGAGAAGAAAAATCTTAAAGCAGGAACACACACACACACACATTTACCCAATCTATTTTTAGTTTACGGAGCAAGCATGGACGCCCGCAGAATTTCTTCCCAGAGAGGGGAGTGAGCAAAGGTACATGTGAGGTTTAAGTATATTTTGTTATAGAACATTAAAATAAGAAAGCAAATCTGAAATTTAAAACTAGTATCTGGTGGTGGTGGAGATGTGAAACATTTATGATTTGAAACGTTATATGACATCTAAAACAGGAAGAGAATTTCCTTCATATCAATCTATTTTAATATCATACTATTTAAAATGTCACACTTCTGAATTTATAGAGATTTACAGTTTTTAAGCGCTTTTTAGCAGCATTCACAATTTCAACAAAGAACAACCATTCTTAAATTTAGAAATAAAACGAGAGGATTATTTTTAAACAAGTGAAAAAGGTAGATTTATGTGTACCAACTAAGCAAAAATGTTGTTGTATTTCTCCAGCCCTTTCACAGGTAAAATAGAGTGTGCAGAATAAAGTTTTATTTGCAATGACCTAAATTTCGTCAACGACATCAAATTTTTAATCACTGAACATCTTTCTTTGAAGTGCTGATTCAGCGATTATCGACGCGGACTGCAGATTCAAGCTCCGTTGCCGTAGTGTTACCAGTTGTCCCGGTTTTTCGGGATAGTCTCTTTTTATAATAAAATAATTGACTATTCCAATAAATGCTTTCGGTGCCCGTTTATTCCCACGACTTATTAGACTAGGCCAAATTAATTATAAAATTTATCCTGACCTATTTAGAACATTAACATTCAATATTGAAATGTTTGAACAAGCTGGACACCAGGAAGCAGCACTACTTGTTCTGTAATGTGTTAATATCTCTGATGTTTATTCCCGGATTATAGTGTAGATTGTATAGTAAATATAAATAATTTAAATGCTCCTCCAACAACTTCAAGGACAACCAGTACTTCTAAAAGTAGCACTTCTACTGCTGGACGTGGACGAGTGCTTTCCGAATAGGAACGAAGTCCACCGAAGTAACTGTTCCTTCTCAGCGGTTAAACACGAGTGTTCTGGTTCAAGTAACAACGATCTAAATTGGAACAGATTTTAGTACACATCTCTGCTGTAAGATGACACAACTATAGTTCGACACTATTTCCCTCTACAGTTCA
>JAGDQP010046525.1:4375-15273 GCA_022664845.1 Lepisma saccharinum
TATTATTATTATTATTATTATTATTATTATTATTATTATTATTATTACCTAATATTATTTTAGTAGTAGTATTTGTAGTAATACCATTCTTCCAATGTCGGTAACATTTTGGCATGCATAGTAAGATATCCAACCTTTTTTTAGCTTTGCAAAAATTACTAAGAACAATATTTTGTATGGGTTTCCAAGCTTATTTATTCGTATACTTCCTTTCAATCTAACTCTTATTTTAGCTCGCATAGATAGGATGTTGTTGATTATGTTCGTCGCAAATTCCAAATTTAATATTAATACTTTAACAAATTTTGGACCTTACAGGCCATCGAATACCCGTTTATATCTTTGCTCTTACTATGAGAGAAGAAATTAGGAAGATAGCATCCAGAACCTGGTATTCGATGTCATTCCGACATTCGTCTCGTTCAAGTGAAGCAAAATCCCGAGTAATCCTAAGTCATTATGGTCCTCGTGAGTAGGATTTGAAACCACCTCGCCTCCTCGATGCTTATTCAGAGTTAGCAATCGTAATCCGAAAACAACGGAGACTAGTTTATCGCACGTTGGAGAAACTAACCAAAGCTCGTACTCCTTGCTGCATATCCTTAACACATTCAATAACGCAACTAAAATGTTGATCTAATTCAGTGGTTTCCAATCTTAGTCTATCCAAGAGTCAGAATTATATCCAAGAATTTAGGGGTGGGTCGCACCTAAATCAAGCCGTTTAAAAATTTTAAAGTTAGAAAAACTAGCAAATCATAAACACAAAATTACTATTAAAAATTTACAAGTATTTGGCCACATGTAAAATTTTTAAAAGTTTTTTTTTTTTTTTACAATCTTTTAAAATTTTGTACAATAATTCCAATTTACTTGCTTCTTGAAATAGATTTCTGATATTACAAGAAAAAAATCGACTGTAATACCAAATTTATCAACTTCAAATTTATTTCACTATAAACTTTACTTTTCAAACAAATTAACATGAACCTCAATAGTAACACTTCTTCACAGTGAATTATCAATAATCGTTGTGGAAATGGGGGCTGATCTGCTTCAATTGCCACAGTACGAATCTCCACTTCAATATCATCATCATCATCATATTCAACCGTTTTCTATCCACTGCTGGATGAAGGACTCCCCCTGTTCTTTCCACATATCTCGATCTGCTGCTATCCTCATTCATGTTGCTCCTGAAAAACGCTTGATTTCATCTACCCATTTTGCATTTGGACGTCATCTTGGTCGTTTTTTTTCTCTAGGAATCTAATGTACTACATTTGTCCTCCACCTTCCATCTGTTCGTCTAGCTATGTGACCGGCTCATTTCCACTTCAGCTTCTTCGCAATCTTGACTACATCCTCTACCTTTGTTTGTGCGCGAATCCATTCATTTGCCTTCCTGTCCCTCTTGGTTATTCATAGCATGCATTTCTCCATTGCTCTTTGTGTGACTCTCAATCTTTGAGTCGTTTGCGCATTCAATGTCCAAATTTCACAGCCGTAAATCATCACAGATAAGACACGTATATTTCCTTGTAAGTCTCTGAAGCTGAAGCTGTTAAATAATCTGTAAGACGGCCTGTGAAACGGTTCTTGATAAAATTGATAGTTGAAAGAACACTTTCAGATCTGATTGTGCTACCAAACATTGATGTCATTCTTTGTCCAAAACTACGAAAGTTTTGAAAGAGTATATTTGAAACAAGTTTGAAAACGTCCCTCTTCTTGTCTAGTCTGAAGGACTCCACTGCATCAAATTGCACATCACACAATTCTAATTGAAGAGAAGCTTCTTATTCGTCGATGTTGACCCCAACAACTAAATAGCTGGGTGCTGGTTCTTACGTTAGTTGTACAAAATCTTTAAACCTGGTGTTAAACTCATTCAATTTTTTCTGTATGTTTTCAGCGAATTAAGTAAAATCAAGTTTATCTTCATCTTTATCGTCTTCTGCTAGTCGTTGACAGCTTGAAAAATGGACCAATTCTTTCTTAACAAAGTGAGTTTGAAAAACTTCAGTGATTACAAAGCCCACGATATTTTCCACCAGCCCTGCAGATTCAGATTAACTTCTTTTAAATATTTCTAAAATTAATTATGTTTGAAATGACAGTTTTTAAGGAAGGCTATACTTCCGAACTGTTCCATCGAATAGTGTTTGATGAAGTAAACAGATTAAGGAACGCAGAACATCATTCCTTATTTTTTTTTAAAAAAATCTGAATATCCTTTCTTACAGCTACCTCACATGGTTGTAAAGAAACAAGTCACCATACTTGTCCACATCTTCCAAAAATTGTCGTAGCTGTCGACAAAGAACAGCTATGTTTCCACCCCGAATGATGCTTATTATTCTCACTATTAAGTTTAATATTTCGTGGATAATGCAATGAAACGTCAGGGGATTTACTCCTCTCACCCTAAGAAACCCTAGATTATTTTTCCGGTATTTTCTTTCGCAACATCTATGCACACTTCATCAGGAGAGTGGAAAATTTAGCCTTTCTTCGATGAGTATTTGATTTTGTCTAAATTTCTCTAATTTAAATCGAAAAGAGCGGCTAGAAAAAGAAACAATCTCGTTCGGATAGAAAAGGTGATCTTAGATACGATACGATGCTTAACTGATGTAATTTATTCTTCAAACTTCAAATGGAGATTTCTCATCTTTTAAGAGTGCTTCAAAATGCATCATGTGTACTAGTACAATTTGGTTTCTGCCATTTGTTACCGCGAAAATTGTCAAAAGACGAAGTACTACTCTGAAGTTAATTGCGTTTCATTAAAACTGAAGAACTGATAACTTTTCTAAATGACAAGAATATACCACAAGACATCAGGAGCGAGACAAATGCACGAAATCTTTGAAGGCTTTTCTCAAGTAAGCTGAACTTTCTGCATGTGTGAAGTTGCCCCCCCCCCCCCCCCAAGTAATTTAGCCAGTTAATACTCAATTTGGGCCACTTTCAGCCTTTGAGCTAATCAAATAAAGGAGATACGGGTGTCCAAAGTTTAGGTTCAACTTCACGCTACCCCCAAAATGTTTGGGTCAGACGAGATTTCATCTGTGCTAGGTAGTACTCTTTTTAGGTTGGTTGGCTAGCGCCTCTTTCACCTTTTGCGCTAGTCAAGTAAAGCATATAGATATGTTCAAAGTGTGAGAACTCCATGGCAAGATTTCACTTAGGCTTGGCAGTATTTAATTTGGGCGGATTCGGCTAGCCATTCCCAGCTTTTGGGCTAGTCGATAAAGGAGATAGAGATATACAAAATTTGTGGAGACTACTTCCCCCTAGGCCCCAAAATGTTTCGGCAAAACGAAATTTTACTCGGGCTGAATAGTATTCTTTTGGGCTGGTTAGGCTAACTACTTTCACCTTTGGGGCTAATTAAATAATGGATATACGGGTGTTCAAAATTAATGCCAACTTCACGCTAACCCCCAAATTATTTTGGTCAGCCGAGATTTCGTTTGGGCTAGTCACTTTCAGCTGTTGGGCTAGTTAATAAAGGGTATAAAGTTCTACAAAATTTGGGGAGGACAACTTCAGGCTAGTCCCCAAAGTGTTTCGGCCAAACGAGATTTTTCTCGGGCTGGATAGTATTCCTTTTGGGTCGGTTGGGCTAGCCACTTTCAGCTTTTGGGCTAGTCAAGAAAGGGGATAAGAGTGTCCAAAATTTGGGGGCTAGGAATTACTCTTTTCGGACTAGCCAATTTTAACTTTTGGGCTAGTCAAATAAAGGATATAGTGTGTCCAAAATGTCCAAAGTGTGGGATCTCCATATTAAAGCTCCCTCACTGAAGCTTGGAACAGGCGAGATTTCACTTCAGCTGAGCAGTACTTAATTTTGGCTGGTTCGGCTAGCGACTTTAAGCTTTTGGGCTAGTCAAATAAAGGAGTTAGGGGTGTCCAAACTGTCCAAAGTATGAGGACTCCATCTTAACGCTCTGCCACTGGAGCTTGGGCTAGGTGAAATTATATACAGGACCGGACTTAGGGTGGTGAACATGCACTACCTCCTTCGTTGTAAACATACACTATCCAAAATGAGAAGCTAGCAGTGACTGAAAATAGCAACACTTTCCGAAAATATAAGAGGTGTCAATTGTCATGTTATGTGGAAGGCAGCAGACAGTCTCCAAGTAGCTTAGAAGGAGACTATATGGAAATAACGGATATAGAAGAAACTTACACACTACACATCTGTACTTAATAGTATGATCTCGAATGTTTGGACAACTTGAGCACTTTAAGATAGAAAAGCGATCCACTTGTACTTCTAGTACAATTTACTTGAAAAAGCGAAGTATCACCACAAATGTACTTCTTAGTACACATTTGAAAATATGGGCCTCTTCTACTTCTCAGTACAACCTACTTGAAAAAGCGAATTATCACTACAAATTGTACTTCTTAGTACAACTGCAAATTGTGCGCACAAAATTGTACTTTTGAGTACAAAAATGAAGCAGTGGAGGAGACCCCCACATACTGCCCCCAGCTAACAAGAAGGGGTGAGCTGCCACTCTCTTGGCCCAACTACGGGCCGAGAAGTGACTGGAAAGTTTTAAAAAAACACATGGCAAGTTGATATACAAAAAATATCTTTCTAAAACATTATATAGCACAAAGCAAATACAAAAGTGAAACCTTAGGTAGAAAAAAAGCTTGGTTTAAACACCGGCTAAATTTTAACAATATAAATTGGCAAACTACTCTGTATTACACAGAACTGATAGAAAACCAAGAGGTTACTAACCACAAGCCTTTTTAGGACCAAAATATTGTGTGAAACTGCCACTAGGCAATTATTAAAAAAATTAAAAGCTATATAATAATAAATGTAATAATAATGAAAGCTATTGAAACAAATTAAATGATTAACTGGCTCAAAGGACAAGAATGCAGAATGTCCCTGCTAATTACAACAAAGTAAATGGCCATGAGTCCACTGAACCTGTTACTGGTTAGAAAAGAAAATGATCACGCTAGAATTAAATATTGCAAGAAACCTAACACGCGAGAGTCTTGTGACAGAAACTAACTATCTGCAGATATAACTTAAACAAAAGACGATACCTATATGGAGAACTCTGAATTTCCTACTAAAAATGACGAACCAAAGATGATTGAACTCACCATTTCAGAATAAATAGTAGAAAGGGCAAAATCCATCAAAATGTGGAATATTCCACCCACTGCCTCCTACACTACACACGGAGTTCGTGCTTCTAATGTAAAAACTGCATTAGACATAGTGAAAAGAATTTATTATAAAAAATAGGTACAGCTACTGGAACACTCCGTATATTTGTCCTGTCCTGAGATACCTATGCTGAATACCAACCTGAAAATACTTATGGCTAATTAACCTGTGCAATTCACAATACAAATAAACTAAACGAAGGCTAAAAGTATAATTAAAAACAAAAATCGGTTGCTTTAAGAGCCAAAAGAATGTATTGAAAGATTATACTCCATATTGAATTGAATAGATCAGTTGAAAGCTTGCACTTCGCTTCCTCCAGTTTTTTGTTGTCTTTTGGGAAGTCACAGAACATTATCACAATTTCGAAAATTAAGCATGATGAAAGTTAAGGACTTGTATGCTCTGAAGTGATGTTTGCTATTAAAGCTTATATTACGTCACAGAGTGGACGATTAAATATCTTGACTAAAAATAAATTCTGTATGGCATGGGCTTTAAACAGCCGATCTACGGTTCATGAAAATGTTTTACCTGTCCGCGGGAAAATAGTAAAGGTATCCTTTGTGCGAGACGCATGCACCGTGAAAGGCGCATGAGGAATGTGTAGGTAATCTGGATCTCAGTCCCACGCGCTATCGCTTTTATATTTCAAGGTGCTCAAGGAGTACCAATAACACTCTTGGATTCAATTTGCTAGGAGGCTTAGTGTATAATTATTTATGTTTGCATTTTGACACTAGAAAATTTTCATTTGAGTTTCTTACCACATTAAATACAATGTACAATGTAGTACCATGAATTGAATACCATCAATTGAAATTTAAGTAAACTGCACGCTGGCTCTCATTTCTTGGATTTTCTATAATTCTATAGACTTCATGGGCTATTGATGGTTTTTTTTTTAAGTAAAAGAAAAAGTCCATAAAAGAATTGTACATCTGACGAGGTTACTTGCATGTGCAATAGCAGAAATTAAAAATAAATATAAACCATGTTACATCACTCTGTGCGATGCGCACGTGCCGTGATCAGTGCACGGAGTATGTAGAAGTAGGGCTCTGCGTATTTCTCACCGGTGGCACAAATTGAGGTCGGATGATCAGTCCCACACTCGACCGCCCTTAGCTCCCAAGGTGACGAGGAGTGACAAGGATACTCTGATATTCAATTTGATAGGAGGCTGAATGCATCTCAGAGCGCCAGGCATGGGAGCACTAAAAATGCTTCAGTGTCATTGGCAGGAATTTAAATCTGCTTCGCTTGTTCCCTTCTTTATTATTCTGTTTTTAAGATCCGTGAATGTTTCTCTATAAACTGGCGTTCCACGAAATTTGTTCTTGTCATTTGCCGGTGTGCAAGTGTCGAAAGGTTGGAAAACACTGATTTGTAGCACTGATCACTTCAGATCATAGAGTTTCTTGACTTTCACCTTGCCCACTTTCCGAAATTGTGATATTTTAGTCAGCTTAATGTAAGCTCTTAAAAACAGTTATTTTGTTCATTAAATGTTTACTATAATTTAAAGCCGCAAGCATCCACACTAATTGATCTTATGCAGTGCTTCTTTGCAGTTTCTTCTAATAAGTCCTATATAGTAAGATTCCGTTGTGGAAAGTAATACTTCTGTTCTGGCAAAATATGTATCTACCGTTTCAGTATATCAAGGTCAGCGATGAATCATAAATTGTTTGTTTGAGATTGAAAACCAATACTTTCGATCCTGTGAGTATTTTGTTTCTCACCCGATATAAGACTTGCTTAATTTCATTTGCGGACAATGGAACTGCTCACTGCTTTTGTTGTTGCTCATTTAATGTTCCAAGTATGAAATTGTATTAAAAAGACTAACGAAAGGAACAATTTGAAAATTATGGTTTACATTGCCAATTCAAATGAAGTCCAGGTTCATGCATGCAAGAATACTTGAAACATTTATTAACTCCTTTTTATGTTATTCTGGTATACCATTATTATTACTGCATTGTTAATTATTGTTATTATTTTTTCGTGCATTATACACCTGTATAACTGAATAAATCATGTTAGATTATGTTTACGATATTTGTACTAATATACTAATTATATCACTGAAGTTTACTTTCTGTGTATAGTTAATCAAAAAAATACTTGAAACGGTGATTGCAGAAAGGGTTTAATTCCACCAAACTTCCTTTCAAGAAAACTAAGAGAAAGTATTTAGTCTTTCCTAAGTTATATTAACATCGCAGAAGATAAAGTAGGATTTCACACGTTGAAAGTGTTGAGGCTGCGGTTTCTTTCTACTTTGACAGATGTGTCTATCCTCAAAGATTACAAAACTGATCTTAACTTAATTTCATAAAAGATGGACCTAAGCCATTTCTGCTATCTTCGATTCATTTATTTCAATTGTATACTTTTTAAAATTTTTAATTTTCAAAATTTACTGACCACTGGAAGGAAACGTATTTCGTATCTGAAACAACCACACTAAAAATACAAACACCATAATTGTAACAAAAACAATACGAGAAATACTATTGTTTCCAAAATGAGCCACAGATCCGCTAAGTACAAAATGTATCTGTTAAATCCAGGTTTCACATAATGCAGGAAGAGTTCAGAATAACATTTCAGATATTTATTAACATAAGCACCATAATCATTTAGATTTAGATTTTATTTCAGTCTGTTGACCATAAAATATACAAAATGTACAACGGATAGAACATGTCAGTAACAATGTTATAACATAAGGAATTATACATAAATGAATGAAAAGTACAATACTAAGATGTTACAAAACAGCAAAAAAGAATGTAGATAGCCATACCGAGATTATGTAGCACAACAAGCACAATTAGCAGAGGCATGCGAAGTGAAATCTCCTTTATTTAACTCGCTAAAAAGCTGAATAGGGTTACCCCACCATCCCGAATTGAGTATTAAACAGATTAAGTGAAATCTCACCTCGTCCAAGCTTCAGTGGTGGACATTTTGGACACTCTTATCTACTTTATTTGACTAGCCCAAAAGCTGAAAGTGGCTAGTCTAACCATCTCAAAAAGAGTACTACCCAGCCCACACATTTGCGGACTAGCGTGAATTTGGCCCCAAACTTTGAACATCCGTCTCTCCTTTACTTGATTAGCCTAGAAACTGAAAATGGTTAGCCCAACCAGCCCAAATTGAGTACTAACTGGACCGAGTATAATCTGGGCTGGCCCAAATTCCTGAGAGGCCATCTTCACACAGGCTAACAATCTCTGTTTGAGAGGCATATTTGGGAACACGCACCTTCCAAATTTTTGCTTAATTTACGTTATTGACTGGATTTCATAACCGAATCAAACTTTACAGAAAAATAAAATATGGGAGTAACGCTTCTTTCGAAGATGGGTCAAAGCAAAGGAGATATTGGGGTTACGCCCACTAAACATTGTGATTGCCTTACTTTGTCTGCTGCATTTCTTCACCTAATTAAACCAACTTTGCTCACAAACAATATAAGTAATAATATTGTTTTTGAAACTTTGGATACCAACGACATCCAATATTATACAAAGCAAATCAATAATTAACAATAACAGCCAGATTTCCTTAAAATATGCAAGAAATTCATACTTATCTTAAAATCAACTCTCAAAACCGTCAGTAACACTATACTCTCTATACAAAGTAATGCGAAAATTTTTCAAATGAATTTAGAAAAAGTTAAGGATCATATAACCAAGTCTGTCCAGGGTTTTGGGCCTATGCCCCCTAATTTATTCAGAGATAACATTTATGGGATTATTAAGAAAACGTAAGAAGTTCAGTTGCAATTTACAACCCTTCGAAATCTACCTACACCTGTATTCCACCCTAAAAATCACTGCTGAGTAATTCATCATAACATTTCATAGCTTTTAACAGGTATCAGAGTAGAAATCTGAGAACGTATTTTGCATACAGGTATCACATACCACATATTGATTCATAATTCATCCAGACTATATGTTCAGTTACATATGCGGACCATATAACGATTGATATCATTTAAAAACTTTCATATGCAAGTAAACTGAACATGTCGTAAATCACAAAATACAACTTGCAACAATGTAAATAAAATTTAAACTTTTATATTGTACTCAAGAATAACAAAAGCATTTATTTCTTTACAATATGATCCATACTTTTAACCTTAAATTTTTGGCCTCATTCTGTTACTTTATGTAACAACCTGCAGCCCGATTTGATACCAACGATACCCAATACTATATAAAACAAATCAATAAATCACAGAAATAAGACAGATTTCCTTAAAATAACTACTAAATTCATTCTTATCTTAAAATCAACTTTCAAAACCATCAATAACATTATACTTTCTATACAAAGTTTTACAAAGGAATTTACAAAAAGTTAGGGATCAATAAAAATAGTAAAGGTTACAACTATCAAATCAATTAACAATCTAAAAATAATGATGGAAGGGGAATATCTTTTACACACTATAGGTGACGCTTCCACGGATAGAGAAGTCTGGCGGAATCAGTGTTGGGAGTCCACGTTAAACTGTAGGTGACGTCCTTGAGACGTCCTCTCTATCCGATTGAAGACAATGACAACCGCCATCGGTTTATCCTGCCCATGAACTTTTGGGTCAGCACCTACTCTCGGGCAAAACATACATAATTATATTTATTGTAAATTCGCCGTTTTTGCCTCTTACTTTACTCCCATATTGTATATATAATTCACAGCCATATCCAATTCACTACTGTATGAGGCCTCTCCCGTAGGAAAGAGTTTTTCTGCTGATCCCGCGCTGACCAGACGTGTTGAAAGAGGAGAACCGAAGATCTCAACTGTGATCGCCACTATCTTTTATTCAGGGCACTCCCCAATTGCATCACGATGCTGGATGGGCACCGTTCCAGACCCTCTTTCTTTGAAAAAAATCCCTTGGCAGAGCCGGGAATCGAACCCGAAACCCCACAATCAGCAGTCGGAATGTGTGTATGTGAGTGTGGAAAAATAAATGTGAGAAATAATTTTAAAGTATACTTTCTTTTTAAAACTGCAGTCCAGTGATCGATTTATGCAATTTATAGAGAGGGGGAAAGAATATATCAAACACGTTAAAATTCTGTATTTGGCGCCTTTGGCTAGGGGAAGATTTCGAAACGCAGAACTAAGAATGATATTTACAGAGAGGGGAAAATCCCAACCATTCGCCCTACATCTCGAACACTAAACTGCACTATAATATAAAAAACAGGATAATTTTGCTCTGATAAAAACCTTTGGTAAACTTTATTTTTATATTGGCCAGTCTAGTAACGTTGGACTGCAAACCATCACGATTCGCCTTTAGCTATTAAAATCCACAACCATGACGGGGCTTGAACCCGGGACCTTCGAGCCGATGGCCTACCACCGCAGACCGCTCGGCCACCAGGTCGGCTCTAGGTAGCTTTGAATTCAGCTATAATAAAACACGTGACTTTAAAGAAACTTTGAATTCGCCTTTAGCATTCTATTAACGATATTTATCCAAAGTAGTCATGAATTTGGGATTACGCCTGTAGAATTTTACACCATATGAGAGCCACTTTACATTTTATAAATCGAATTAAGATTTTCCAGAACTTTGATAACTGAATAATTTTCTGGAAGATTTGTATGGTTTTGAAAAGCAAGTTTACTTGATTCT
>JAGDQP010046527.1:0-15273 GCA_022664845.1 Lepisma saccharinum
GGAAACTCGCCAGGAGAAGATGGACTCACAGCAGAGATGTTTAAATGGGGATGTGAAATGATGAAAGAGGAACTTGCGAAATTATTCTCAAAGTGCCTGAGGAAGAGAGAAATACCCAGAAGTTGGAATAATGCAGTTATAAATGTATTGTACAAGAAAGGGAGTAAAGAACGCGTTGAAAACTACAGACCAATTAGTTTACTGTCAGTTCTATACAAAATGTTTACCAAAGTTATTTTGAATCGTATTGAACGGAACTTGGATTTTAAGCTGGGAAGGGAACAAGCCGGATTTCGTCGTGGATTTAGCACAATGAATCACATACAAAAATTGAATGAAGTTATGGAAAGGACTAATGAATATGAACTTCCACTATGTTTGGGATTCGTAGATTTTGAAAATGCTTTTGATTCGATCTCCTTGGCAGCAGTACTTAAATCACTTGAACATCAAGGTATCGAAAATGCGTACATCAAGCTACTGCGAAACATTTATTCGAGAAAGTGAAAAATGTAAAGTTGGAAAAGGGGTAAGGCAAGGAGATTCAATTTCTCCAAAACTGTTTTGCGCGGTCTTGGAGAGAATGTTTCAAAATTTAAACTGGGATGAAGTTTGAATAAAAATTAATGGCGAATATATTCATCACCTACGGTTCGCTGATGATATAGTCCTGTTTGCTTCAAATACAGAAGAGCTACAAACCAGAATGGAAGAACTGAATAATGAGAGTTCGAAAATCGGCCTTAAAATGAATTTAAGTAAAACAAAAGTCATATACAATCAACATGCTGCAAAGAAGAAAATAAAGATTAGCGGAGAGGCAATAGGCATAGTTGATGAGTATGTTTACCTAGCCAGCTCAAAACATCGAATGCCAAGTTTACTGATGAAATAAATAGAAGATGTGAAATGGTGTGGAGTTCGTTTGAAAGACTACACTTTATTTTCAAAAGCAAACTACCAATCTGTCTGAAGCGTAAAGTTTATAATTAATGTGTCTGACCTGTGATGATGTACGGCTGTGAAACTTGGACATTGAATGCGCAGACGACTCAAAGATTGAGAGTCACACAAAGAGCAATGGAGAGATGCATGCTAGGAATAACCAGGAGGGACAGGAAGACAAGTGAATGGTTTCGCGCGCAAAGGTACAGGAGGTAATCAAGACTGCGAAGATGATGAAGAGGAAATGGGCTAGACGAATAGATGGAAGGTGGACGACAGATGTACTACATTGGATTCCTAGAGAAAAGAAACAACCGAGACGACGGGACGCCCAATTGCAAGATGAGTAGATGAAATCGAGCGTTTCTCAGGAGCTACATGGATGAGGATGGCAGCAGGCCGAGATATGTGGAAAGAAATTGGGGAGACCTTCATCCAGCAGTGGATAGAAAACGGCTGAATATGATATATATATACATATATAATAAATCACAGCCATATTCGATCTAGTAGGGGATGATATATAATAAATCACAGCCATATTCAATCCACTAGTGGATGAGGCCTCTCCCCGAAGGAAGGAGTTGGTCTTCTGCTCCCATGCTGACCAGACGGGTTGGAAGAGGAGAGCCGAAGCTCTCACTGTGATCGCCAGTGTCTTTTAAACACAGTAGCTACCCAATTGTCCTCACGATGTTGGGTCAACACCGAAATTTTTGAGCCCCCACCGGAAATCGAACGCGGGACCGCCCGCACTGAAGCCGAACGCACTACCGACTAGGCTACGCAGATATTCATATAGGTGTATATATATATATTTCTTTTTTGAAATTTCGACATGGATCTCGCTAGATTCGGGTATCCACGATTCTGCAGTTTGGTTTTCAAATTCTTGTGCGGGACGGGCGAAAGCCATAGTGTTGTTCCCGCCCAAAAAATCTCATTTTAACTTATCAAATTCCTGTTAGTTGGTTCTCCGGTGTGTAAGGTAGGGGGTCCGAATATGACCCACCTTAACTTAATTTTTTTCACTAAGAAAGACTATTTATCCGTGCGAATCGACTGAACCATCAAGTTGGGAAACTATTTGGACGAATGAAAAAATAAATATTCTTCCTAAAAATGACGTATAAAATTGTAATAAATGGAAAACTGAAATATTCCAGTGGGCATATGGCCCGCTATAGAAAATAAGAGCGTATGGCAAAAGTTATGTGTAATCTTGCTGTATTGCTCATATATGATACATACTGAGAGATATACAGTACAAGCATGCATAATTTATATGACATTGCAAAACCAAGAATATTAATACAAAATGTCAAAAATTGTGAGAAACAAGTGAATATACAAGTAGAAAAAATATGAGTAAATAAGAAGAAGTGTAACAAAAACGAAGAAGTTTAGAACATCATGTCTCACATAAGGGACAAAGAAGTGGTCCGTGACTTTTAGCGGTGATTCCAACACACTTTTCATGAATGTATTTGCGCTACGACACGCAAAGATGCATGTCTGCAACCTTGTCTGCCTGACAGAGATAACAAAACCAAGATTCACAAGACTTGGAGCAACTCTGTGTTGGTTCTTCAGAACTATTATAAGTGGTTGCTGAAATTCTGGTCGTTTTAAACGTGATGACACTTGCTTTGTTTTGGTTTTAATCTTCTTTGTATCGGAATTGATAGCTTCCTTATTGCCTGGCATTATCTTCGTTTTAATTACTAAACGTTATGATGATGAGTGTTCAGTACAAACATTTCAAATACCCAATTCTTCAATTTTAAAGTTACGACTGCATTTTGCCCAATATGGCGGTGAGTCATATTGATCTCTATTGACCCCTTTACTTTTTCTGGCGTCTGCTAGTTCCACAATGTAATACATTGCGTCACACGCATTTTATGTTCACGTATGCTCACATAGCTACATTATCCATGAAGTATACTGATTAGGTTTTCGACAATAGATACTGAAACGAAAGATTACTTACTTTGCTAAAATAACAGTAAAATATCTTCTTGCTCAATATGCCACTTCAACTGGAGGTGCTGCCACTCGCAAACAAATGAGTCGCGCAAAAATGCTTTCTCTGGTCATGAGGATATAATTTACGGTGACATCTGGTAACACCAACGAAAAGCTGCAGAGATCTGGGGGTGGGCCATATTGGGGAGCTGGGCGATAATCGGTACACTTACTTTACATAAAGAAGCTTGTTGAAATAACTTTTTCAAACATCGAGAATTTTAGTCAAATCTGCTTTAAGTCTTCGAAGTTTATTTTTAATCATTCCTAGCGTTGCTTGGTCAGAATTAAACAAAATAATTTAAGAGTGGAAATCCCCACAAGTATGTTCGGTATACCCACCGGTATCCCCATCCACATTCATGTTGTAAGTGCCAAATTCAAAGAGGAAGAGGTGAAAACAATCACATTATGTTGGAAGTCATACGTTATGTGAAGCTAAATTTATTGTTTTCTGCTTCTCCTGTAAAATTTCACATTTGGCACTTGGAACGATTGGCTTTTCCACTTTTTAATTGAAATATGATTTCGATGTTTATTACATAGTTTAAAGGTTGTATTTCCTGGTAATCTTGCAACTTAATGTTAGCACATTAAGCACTTACTCATACCTTCATTGTTTTACCTCCATGGAACTAGAGTAGTCAACATTCAACAATAGTTAAAAGCCCCTGGGGAATCCTAAGCTCGAACAATCCATTTGCCAGAGAAACACCATATCTCTTCTGCTCTCCGCATAACATAGTGATCACTTTCTCAATATGGGTCTTCCTGTTTATGAGTGGCAAGTTACTTGAGTCATCTGTTGCCAACCCATCTGCCTATTTTTTAAGGCTCAACATAAAAATTTACTTGAACATTAAATAGGAATTTGGCCTCATTCCCTTCCTAAATTTTCCATCTCCCACGCTTATCAGTTTGTGGTTGACATGTCTGTTCAACTTGAATTTATTTTAATGTCTTTAGGCATCTAACGTGATGGAGGAGAGGATTTTATAAGGTAGTCGCGGCCAGGGCCTAGTTTGTAGATACCATACAAGCATTAGCCTGGGATGACAGGAGAAACCTCAGTCAGGATGGACGGTTGCTAGGATTGTTCCCAGAACCTTCCAATGCTAGAACTGAGCTACGGCCTCTGGATCCCTGTGTGTTGGTAATGGCGTACTTCTGCTGTTGTATTCAATAGAGCCATATGCACAAAGATCGGCAGAGATGTTTTCGAGGCTTGCTACGAGACACTGTAGTGTTCCTCACACCAATATCCTCAATCTTCCATGATGTAAATCTTCACTAAAAATATTCTAGTCGATACATAATTGAATTGAATTTTATTTAAGGCCTTTAGGAAACTTTGGCTCAGGTCGTCGATACATGATCAAAATATTACCTAGATCAGTATCAAACCACCATGCCTAAAACATTGATAAAGCTAGTGGGTTCCTGATTACGCCTAGCTAACCAAGCATATTAATGTGTAGACTCTTCTTAAAGTTTCCATTACCAACATACACTATATTTTCAAAAAGTGACTAATATTAGGACCCTCGGACACTCCTTACAAGGCGCTTTGCTGTCAATGCAGGTATACTTTATGTGAATAGTGGAATTGTTGTTATCGTCCTTAACGAGCTGGTGAGCTTTTAAGAACGGGACCTACAGTTTTTGGTCAAGTGCGCTCCGGACCACGGCGGATTTGAACACGTCACCACGCGCACAGAACCTCGTATTAAGACTTGTAAAATAGGAACAGAGCCGCATGTAAGCTGCTAGTACCTTGACAGTCTATTCTATGTTCAGTATTCATATTATTTTCCATCATTGGTGATCTCAACTACGTAAATGTGGTTAGTACGTCAGGATATCTATTTTAGGGATGTAGTTTATTATTATATTTTAAAAAAATGCTCTTTCCAATAACAGCTATTTTCGTGAAACAGGCCGAACTGACAGACAACAGCTGGTTGACTGCCGATTGCACACGCAAAGAAGCTGTCTTCTGATATGCGTCTTTTCGCGTGTTGTATTGACTACATTTTCATATTCCATGTTGCATTGCACTAATCCGTTCATATGTTGTAATGAATTCTTTAGGATTAGAAAATAGAGATTTTATTGATTTTTCTTTGCCATCAAAAACTAAAAATGTCACATTAAATATCCTTGAGAGATTCTTTCTCCTGTGATCAAAGGAATTTAATGTATATACGTAAAACGTATTTATTTTATATACAATTCATGTCCAAAGTGACCACGCCTTTTCCCCACCACCACTACCAAAAGTCCCTGGAGCCCTTTCGAAACTAATTTTTAAATATGTTTGTGACAGTAGAACTGAAATTCGAAGTTAAACGATTAGATAATCCGATCGTAAGTTCAGATAACTAACTGAAAATCTCAAATAGGTTCAAAATCTTAACCGACTGTAGTGGTAACAAAAATTACATTTCTAATGAAATTCATGTAAGATGTGGGAGGCAGTTCGTGATACAGTGAAGAGCATAGCGAAGGAACGTTTAGGTGAGAAGAAACAGCATAAATATAAGCCTTGGTTCGATGAAGAATGCCTTAAATTTCATGAGGAACGAAAACAAGCATGATAGCAATAATAAAAACGAAAGAAAATACCAACCACTACATTAGCAATGGCAATAGAACTCAGAATATTGCACACATCTTTATCCTTCTCCTAAGCCCATGTTTATCATGACCTTTTATTAATGCAGCCAGTGTTGATAGTCCATTACCTCCACTGTAAACAAGTGGAACCGTTATTTCCTATTTCGTAAAATCCTTTCATTTTGTACAGAAACTGGATACTGAAGCTTGACGTTAAGCTTTTTATCTTGTTTGGATTCTTCGTTTCGAACAATCCATTGCATGCATTTCGCTTCAGCGTGTAAGAAATGTGTATTGATATCATAATGTAACTTCCAAGTGGAATCGAGAACTGTAGAGAAATATTATAACCGTATAACATTAACCATTACGTTGCTGTTAGCAGGAAGTAAACTCGACAGTACACGAGAAATCGATAAATGTGGCATATTAAATTACCGAGGGTTTTTGTTTTTTCGTTCAATAATTGCACCCTGCATACACACTTTAGCACAGAGATTGCAGCAATAGATGGACGTTTACGCAGGTTCAATTGAGATTCTGAAAATCAATAGAAGTTCGAGCAATATGTGCGTTTTGTCCAAAACCACCAAAGTTGTGATTATAATGTACAGTGTACTTGTAATGCTTACAACACAAATCGGTTGAATGTCCTGTACGTAGTGGGGAAGTGAAATCTGGGAATTATTCCGATTCGGAATTTGTGATGAGGGATTATTGTTATATTTCCTCTTCGGACTTTTCAGCTTTCAGTATAGATACTCAGGTTTCCAGCTAGCGGTCCGCGAGGTTTGTTTGAAAAATTAAGTTTTTGACCGAATGAAGTATGTGTGTCTGTTTTCCGATAATTTTGGAACAGTTTAGCACTTTTCAAACTTGCAAATTCATTATTGCAGTTAGGCACACACGTGACCTAATTTTGGTCCAAATCACTCAAGCGTTAATGCGGTTAACATCAAAGAAGTAAGAAGTAAAATAGGATGATTTTTTTTTACATTAATTTAATCTTAACTTGGCAACGCTTCAAGGAATTGATTTCAAACGGACAAAATATGTTCATTATTGGTAGCCACAGGAGAGATTCACTTCTACTTAAAACTCTGAAGGATAAGAGTGTTAACACAAGCAAATTAAAAGCAGTCTTTGGTATGTACAAGTAGCGACAAAAATCATATCGGTAATATGTGTTATGGGGGACGGAAACATGTACTTTCTCATTTTGGCCCTAGTATCAGGCACGAGATTATTTTGATGTTCCAATTTCGTTCTGAACTTACTTTATTTTCCACGTAAAATTCATCCCTCCAGAGGCAAATATAAGTTTGGATATGTATTTTCATTTCGTCCAGGACGATTTAAACTTTTTAACTAGTTGTTTAAAGGGCGGCCCGCCACTTACCTCCTGGAGTTAATTGTAGTCCTGGGCCTTCTGAAGTTGAAAGCCACTGCTGTAGATGTTAAATAGCGGCTGCCGCCGTATTTAATGGAATGCAATAACATGATTGCAGCTATACTAATAAAACAAACTAGAGGTGTTAAAAGGGTAAATGAGAAGCGTCGATGGAACTGCTTGAATGTAAGCATTTATTCTGAAAGAGGGGTTAAATGAAAATGTAAAAGAAGTTAATGTACAACGTAACTGGAATTTTAACAGTTTTAATTTTGATCGGTGTTAGATTTTGTTTACCATATAAAGATATAATTGTAGAGAGATGTTATTCTAATGTGCACGTAGTTGTATCTTTAGTTACATTGAGCTGCTAGTGGATATACTACTGTAGCTCCTCAGTCTCACACTTGCCTCACAGCGTAAGGTTCGAATTGAATTAACTTTATTTATACCCTTTAGGAAACTATGGTTTAGACCCGGATAGGGTATGGGAAAGGATGCAGGAAGAAGTCGAGCAGGGCCAAAGTTGAAGGTACCATCCTGGCATTTCCCTGGAAAAACTTGTAAGGATGGTCGACCGCTATAGGATTGAACCCAGGAGCTTAAAAATGCGAAGCCAACGCGAATTGAGCTGCGGTCGCTCGGTTTGGGTGCCGGTTATCCAGATTGCTTTTCTTCGTACATTTTCATCTGTATAATTAGTTGTTCACCACGTTGGGACGATCTACCCTTGGGAAGCATGAAAGAGTGCGCAAGTTACTGAAAGAAACATATGTGGAATGTTAAAAAAAAATTACCAAGAGTAACTTTTTGTTCTCACTGTTTGTAACGACCACTATTTACAGTGGAAGATTATGTTTATGATTTTATGTACCTTTACGAAAATCTATAAAGTATATTTGATTGAACTCCAGCGTCCTTTTAATTATTTGCACGTTGACTGCTAAGGATAAAATGTGTTCTGCGAGGCCATAGATCGAAAAGTTGGTTTCACTTTCACGTAATGCCATTCATTAAGCCGCGGTACACATTTCTAAGTTTCACCTCAACATCTTATTCAGACTGTAATACATACGATACTTCTTAACGTGAACAATAATAGAGTTTTGGCTTCAGGAAGCTGTCTTCTATTTGTAGCCTAGCGCCATAAAGTAACAGGAGCTCATAGCATTGCCTACTTGTGAACTTTATACTTTAAATATAGTGACTCGTGAATATTTATAGTGTGGTGTTATTATACAACATACTAATTTTAATGATATCCACATGCGTTAAACATTTATTTGTTAAATTGCATTAGTTGTATGACTCGGTATTTGGAGTCAGCACAAAGAAGAAGAAGAAGCTGACCGCGGTAGCCGCGTAGTATGAGGCGCCAGGCCAGTAGCTCCAAGGTTCTCAGTTACATTCCCGGGTGGTGCATCGATGCTTATGGATTTCAGGTACTTAACAGCTAATAGAATCGAGACGGGCGTAAGTCATTAGTTACTAAAATAACCCAAATGATGCCAAAGTCATGTTTGCAAAGAAGAAGAAAAAGAATGTATTCTCTGAATGACATGACTTGTAGTGCTTTGGAACTTGTGAGTGCAGATTACATGTCCATAATACTTGACTAAAATTAAATTGACAAATCAGTTATTTCTCTTGTTTTGATATTTGATGCGTTTTACTCTTTACAAGAAAACCTGTCTCCAGTGGGACACGAAGGTTAGATTGAAACTTCCACAGTGCATTTATGATGTGTTCAAATGAAGACTTGTGTAGTACTGTATTCCGGAATTTAGCGGAACGCAAGTTACAGGACTTCAAATATTTCGAAATTTTGTTCTGAATGCCTGAAGGGTAGACAACACTTCATACATACAAAGTATGTGTTGAAGTTATGCATTCCCCATTCACTTTTGTATAAAAGGTTGCGCTGAAGATAATTTAAATGTTAAATGCCTGAGTGGAAGTTAGCGGGCATAGCTTTAGTTATGGTACCAACTGAACATTCGTCTCGTGAATTGATGGAGAAACTGAAATTTTTCAGGCACAATGTTTGACAGCGGGGTTTGAACCCACGTGCTTCCCCTTCCCAACGCGCAATGATGATCTGAAATTCGCGGCATTAACGAATTCATCACAGGGGTTGGGTGCTATTGGATCATGAAACAATAGATAGCGCGTTTAAATTTATCATAGTGATGTTTCCACGAGTTCTTTTATACTGACGGTGGCAGTTGGTGCGCTCATAACGTTAAATGGTGTAAAATATTACCTCATCTTACCAAGTTCACTTTATAATAATTCAGAGTTCCAAACGCAGTTTCTTGCGAAGTTTTCAAAGAAACTAGTAAATGATCGCATGCTTTTGTAAATAGAACATATGTGTAATTTCACTCATGTGGTCATTTCAATAAATGGGACAGCATGCGATGTTTGACCACGGTGACACATACTCCCTGAAATTAAAAGGGGCGTGTGTCGGGATTACTTTTGGAAATCAATTGGTTACGAAATTAACGGGATGAGAAGTTTCCTTTGAGTCATACTATATTTCTATAATATTTGCATTTGGCAGGGATCAGAGCAATTAATTAACTCGTCAACTTTATCAGTAATTTTAATCTAACATTTAAATTATCGTCAACGCAACCTTTTATATAAAACTGAATGGGAAATGCATAACTTCAACACATATGTATGAAGTGTTGCCTACCCTTCAGGCATTCAGAACAAAATTCCGAAATCTTTGAAGTGCTGTTCAGAAGATTCGTGTTCGTGGTCGAGAACTCGTGTTCTGTTAAATTCCGAAACGTAGTACTACAGGAATGCTCATTTGAACAAATCACCAGTGCGCAGTGGAAATTTCTTGCTAATTTTCTTGTCCCGCCGAAGACAGTTTTCTTGTTAGTGACACCATTGTGATGCATTTTAACACGTGGCCTCTTACAAACCTTGTTAAGCGTAACATATTTTACCCTTGGTCTCAACGAGTTAGACTACGTGAGACCCACTTTTGAGCCTCATAGCAGTCAACGTGGTGAAAGAAAAAGTAATGATGTTATTGCATAGACTAATTTGTAAACCATTTCCGCTATTCTAGTTACATAAATTTAAGGTGAAGGAGAATATATAAAGTTCGTAGAGGGAGCATGGATGCCATGAAAAATTATTGGGACATGTGATAATGCTAGTGATTGTCGTTCACTGATTCAGTTCACTGAACAATTGTACCATTGGAAAGAGTATTTTGCTCAATTTTCTATTAAAAAACAACTAGAAATGTAATCGACATTATCGCAAAATTCTGTACTTCTAGCTTTACCGAGGAAACCGTTGTTAATAATATCGTTCTGCATTTACTTCTTATATAGCATCAAGTTGCATATTGTCGTACGAAATACAGTTATCATTATTTAATCTTTCAAGGTGACTCGTTGTTATTGTATTTTAATTTCCAGAAAGACAACGAAACTAATGAAAGAAAGGAGCTGGGAGAAACTTGGTTTGATAGATCGTTTAGTGCTTCGTATACTATTCCACACAAAGCGTAAAATCTCTGAAACAATAGGACATTGATCTCCACCTTCAGCACAATGGGTAATACTTCAGTACTTAAGCTTTCAGGGATAAAAAATGAAGCAAACAATGGGATAAAATTCGTTCCACTAGATAGGTACTCGATGGTAATTTCTTTTATTGACATCTCTTCAGGAAATATTAACATTCCATATTCTCATTGCAGTTTGTTAATCTCATAGTAGAGAACACAAATGTTATCACTATCGCCAGACAAGTATTGCATAATTTTCATTTACACTATTACTTAAATGCTGATAATAATCTCTTACTGCTTACACGTAGAGGCACAAACACAGACACATATACATACGTGCGTTTGATGGTAACTGTAAATGCCATCTGCTTCAATTCGTGTAATTAGTCATAGACGTAAATGTGTTGTTGAGAAATCGTGTAAATGTAGAGAAGAAACTATAAATATTTCTTTTACATATACACAATTACTTTATCCTACGTACTCATGAACGTAGAATCGTAAAACATTTTTAAAAGCGAAATTCTGTCTTTATTTCATTGTTTGTGTACGTAAAAATAGAAAATGAAAAATAAAAACATACAGTGATGAAAATTTGCACACTGACGTAAGCGACAACACAATATTCTATAGTTACTTTCATATGTTTCTATGTATTTATATATTTTAAAAAGCATATTTTAATATTTTCTAAATAATACCCATAAATACTAGCCTGTAACGCTGTGGCGTTTCACTAGTTGCAGAACATCTTAGGATTTGGGTAAAAATTTAATTTTAAAACTTTTTAAAGACATACTTTTCTTAAACAGTTCGTACTAAAAAGTAAAAAAATAATTTTCTTTACGCATGACTTAAAAAAAAAAAATCTATAAAGACCGTTGCCATAATAATTTTATATATATATTAAAGTTCATAATTCGCACATCTCTGTAATATGGTACACACAGAAAAACAACATAACGAGTTTTGGAACGACTTATGATGTGACAGATAGTCTTATATTTGTATATTCGATATTTTTTAGGCAGTTAAATTTCTAGATAATCCGCACAATTATAGTTCTCGCTCTCCTAGAGAAATACATCTTTTACATCTACTGTAACATGCGTCACTGGATATGTGTCTTTTGAAAATGTGTTCCTCATTTGAAGTCAATGCATTACCAAATTTGTTCATAGTGGCACTGACTAGTAATTACTGTTCGTGTTCTAATAATTATTCTATGTACTGAGTACATCCCATTAAAAAAAGGGACTTTAAAGAAATATGGAAACAAAAACAGGAATAGTGCGCATATCCAACCTATCCTTTTCTATACTTTATTTTAATTTGTTCAAACCAAGGTACGATTAGTATGATACTAGTATACAGGAAATGAAACAGCATTTCACATTGATCTTACCGTACAGTTAGCAATTATCCCTCTACGCCTGACTAAAACCATGCTGCAAGCATTAAAGAAAACGTCCAGCTCAAAGCTTGAACAATAACTTTCATGAAGTTAATCGGATATCATTATTGTAGGCTTTGTGGTGTTCAAGCTGCAGATCACGTTTTCAATATATGCAAAAACGGTAGAAAGCGTATCAAAATTTATTGCAGTTGGCATTATGAGTTGACATACGTAGTTTTTCTCACTTAAAAAAAAAAACTAATAAACCTACAAGTCTTTTTATGTACCAGTGTTCAATTCTTGAGTGGGTTAAATCATGGAGTGGAGTGTATAGTTTACCTAATACCTTGTGACGTGTTTGTCTGTCGTTGATTACTGTTATAGTGATGATATCCATATTCATCAGTTTTGCCAAGCGATTAAAATAATGATTGTAATACAGATGTAGTCATGGTTATAATTTACGTTATGAATTAGCGTACACGCCATCGTGCTTTTATATATGTATTGTTAAGATAAGTTTCCGTTGCACTTTATCTGTTGCCTATTTCTGTCTACGTTTTGGACTGCGTGAGTGGAATAAAGAGAAAACAGTCGTGGACCTTCCTACAAGTCTGACTTTGCTTGTTGGAATGTAGAAACCCGAGGAAAACAACCAGCTCCTTGAAATTGGAATTATCTGTTGGTATTGTGACTTCGACGTTTACTCTGTGCGTTCGTAACAAGAAACTTTACGAATTTTGCAGATAGTTATAATTTTGTAAACAATTTTGAACTGTATTCCATTTAGTTTATATTAGGGTCAAAGGTTATAATTCGTCAGAATTGTAGGTGCAGAAACTCAAATTATGAATTTTGAAATGAAAATTTTCATATTTCAACTGTTTTCTTGTGGTTGGTTCTATATCTTCATATCAGCAGATAAAAAATGGCTAGTCAGTTCATTTAACTATGGCCTGTCAAGTGGGCTAAGAATAGGCCAGCTTCTCTTCTCCAACGTTTGGCGCCTTCGCTTGTTAAATAGTGCCTATGGTTTCTTTCTTGAAGGTCGTTACTTCTTTGGTAGAGGTCCCTTGATAGCGAAGCTATAGCTAAAGGGACCTTGTAATACCGTTCATTCCGTCCGTGACCAGAAATTATCTCAAGAACTACAAGGTGTAGAGAGAAGATTGAGGTGTCGTTGGAAAGGTCTTGACTAACGAGAAATGCTTTCCAACTGTAAAACGAGTTTAGAAAATCTGAAATGTGCATTTGGAAGTCAATTGCCAGGTATAACGTTGAGTAAAGTTGTAGCTGCTGATGGCCATATATCTCCAAGTTATGGCCTTATAAAGTTATCAGCATTGCGAAGTCGTACTGTGGAACATTGGCATATTTAAATAAATATCTTCATATTCATTTGAGCAATCAAAATTAAACTTGCACGGGTTAATACAGAATTTAGAGGCTATTTATAACCATTCACTGTGCTGTCATAAGTAACGCTATGTTGTCAAATTTATACAGAATATTTTTGTCAAACGACACTACGACAGATTTGTTACATAGTTTCCCTCTTTCCGAATTCCGTGGTCCTCCATTCCGTTCCGTTATGCACACTTATCCGAATTATATAAGTGTTTAAAATTTTAATCACAGATGTCACCCAAGTCTGGAAACAGCTAAGAACCCTCCACACGTAATGCGAGTGAGTATTGCATGCTAAGTCAAGGTAGTTTGATGCGAAGTGAATAAGCCAAAAAGCAATATGGATGAAGATAGACGTAGGCGTAGAATTCTAATACTTGTAGGTATTCGGCATATATTAAATAACCGACGGAGATTGATCACAAAAATGCAGGTTATTCTGAAAGTTCTTGTAAGATAAGTGCGTCTCGTGAACTATGATTTACTAAATAATAATATACCAGGATCTATGAATAACCACCTGTCGTGAACCTTGACAGCGTTACGCATTTCAAGTTCTAAAAACACTTCAAATAAAATAGTTCTTAATCTTAGTATGCTTAAATAAACTACTTATATACAAGAGCGTCACCAGGGGGGGGGAGAGCAATATTAAGATCATATATATATATACAGATGCTTATCAGAATAATGGAAACACCTGAACGAAAGTGCAACTTACCAGATTAATATGGTGTCGGGCCACCTTTCGCCTTCAGAACAGCCTTGATGCGACGTGGGATGGAGGCATAGAGGTCGTGAATGGTAGCAAGTGGAATATTACACCATTCCTCGTGCAGGGCATCGGCCAGTTCTGTGAGAGAGGATGGAGGTGGAAATCGTCGCCGGAGTCGTGTTTCCAAGATGGACCACAGATGTTCAATTATGTTGAGATCTGGGGATTGGGCGGGCCAGGGGAGGTGTTGAACTTCATCCCGATGTTCCTCAAACCACGCTGCAACAACTCCAGCTGTGTGAATGGGTGCATTATCATCCTGGAATATGGCGTCATTGTCCGGGAACAACATCCGGACCATAGGATGCAAGTGGTCTCCTAAAATTGCGACATAATCGTTGGCAGTGATGCGTCCGCGAAGTGTGACCACAGGACCCAATGAAAACCATGATATTGCGGCCCACAGCATCACCGTGCCGCCGCCATGTTTCACAGTTGGGCGGAGACACTGCAGATCATACGCTTCTTTGGGCGTTCTCCACACATAAACACGGCCCGTGGTTTGGAATAGGGTGAATGGTGACTCATCCGACCATACCACACGTTTCCAGTCGTCAACGGTCCAAGTTGCATGGTCGCGGCACCATTTGCGGCGTGCTAAAGCGTTCTGGTCCCTGATGAGAGGTTTGGCCCGTGCAACACGACCCCGTAAGTTCATGTCATGTAATTCGCGGCGGACTGTGATTGTCGAAACAGGTTGGGGGAGGTGCTGATTGAGTTCCTCCGTCACTTGCGCCGCAGTGGCACGACGGTTCCGCGTGACAATGCGCTTTAATACCCGGCGTGCCCTGTCACTGATGCTTTTCTTCCGCCCACTGTTCCGCTTCCCCGATGTGGTTTTCCCGTGTGTTGTGTAGGCCGTCATCACCTTCGACACTGTCCCTGGCGACACACCTAACACACTAGCCACTGCCGTCACACTCACTCCACATAACCGCGCACCAACAATTTGCCCTCTTTGAAACTCTGAGAGGTCTCCCATTTTACACTACCTCCGTCTGCTGCAGCCACTGCACACTCCTGTTCCACGACGCCTGACGTAGTATGGAGACCGACCTAACACACCACCACCAGCAGTCCGGCGCTGCGGTCGCCACGACACCACTGCCAACCCATACATCTGACGTGTTGCCAACTACAGGTGTTTCCATTATTCTGATAAGCATCTGTAT
>JAGDQP010046528.1:0-15273 GCA_022664845.1 Lepisma saccharinum
CATGAAGGCAAATTGGGTTTAGCAATTAATCTATTTGATCTTTATTCGAATTGGAATTTAGCAACTATGTTACATAATTCTGAATAATTATTCTTTTATTTTGGCTTCGGTTGCTATAAACAAAACTGCACATATTTCCTCAATGTTAAAATCCTTATGTTTGTTGTTATCTATCACCTGATTGGCAGAAACCTTTCAGTCTTTAATCTGTTATTCTATTGGGCATTTCTGTTACTCGATTTTACCTATCTCGCATTTAAGAACGCCGCTGATTGGCTGAGAGTTGTTTACTTATTTTTTTAGCTTATCAAGGCGAATGATTGGTCCTTGCACTTGTATGCACTTCAAACATGGTTTCCGAATATCTGAGTGTACCTAAGGTACATTCTCGGTTAATTTTCAACTGGATATATTGAGTAAATGAATATTATTACTCGAAATACTGGTGATATAATTGATTATAATTAAAGGAGCTATATTCCAATGTTGTATTCTCAACGTTATGATAACCGAACATCATGCGTGGGCATGTTCAATCAGCTTTGTATTTTGGAACATCTCGTGGTTATTTGGTTTCATGAACATCATGCATCGGATTTCAATTTGGATAAATTTCTCCTTTCTTTACATTTAAAAAAAATACTTTAGCGTTTTACTTGTCTCTATACATAAGCCTAGTACTTGTAAACACCTTTATGTATACGATAGCTACGCAACAACAAAAATATCAACAACAAATATTATTTTCTGATGTGATCGTTATATTACGACTTGTTATAATTTGACAACATGGAAGTGATTGTTGAAGAAATGAACAAAACAAAACTTTTGAGGGCAGTGGGCACAGAAGATGAAAACTGGCTTGCAGACGACTTAATTATTTGACATGATGTAGACATCGTTCGGAACCAGAGGCTTGAAGCAAACATCTTGCACGTTCTGGAAATGCTATAAATCAGTTGTGATGTACCCTGGTTTTGCTCAGGCGTACTGGATCATGTGCTTGAACACAGGGACTTCAAGTTGATCTCTGATGTAGGCTTGCATGATGGTTTAAGTCCTGTCCGTAAAGTCCTTTGATGGATAGAAGAGTCTCTCATGTGCTACCGTACAACGGGGTTGATGGCATACGGGGTAACTTGATGCCACTGACGCTTCAACATAAAAGTCGTGTAGATATGGCTTCTTCACAACGTTGAGATTTTTTACGCTAGTTAACAGAACCATTGCCAATCCACGGACACATCACACTTCAATATGTCAACTAATAAGACTCCTTTCTCTTCACAGACTCATGTGTTGAATCGTCAGTGGCATCAAGTTACCCTGTAGGTGTCACCAAGTAATCCCGTTCTACGGTACTGCTTTCTTCCAGAAGTTCTTCCTCTGCCTGAAGTAGTACATATCTTCAAGCTGCATACAGCCAGTTATTCCAGGGGTTCAGATGAGGTTCAGATACGGTTGTCGAACATTTTGAGCAGCTTCACCGCTTGTTCAGTCGATAGGTCAACGAGGAGTAAGAGCTTCTCATCAGCAGGGATTAAGTCCATCACTTCTTGGAGATAGTCCTCATTATGATTGGTGCCAACTGGCAAATTTGCCAGACTTGATACAGCTGGCCATGATATTTTGGAATGAATTCTGGAGGGTCTGAACTTAATGTTTAACGATGGGTCCGAAGTGGTTTCCAGCTGTCAAAGGATTATTTTCACAGAGAGGGCTTTAATGCATGGAGTGGCCTGCACGGTCCTCAGAAAGCTTCAATGATCTGTCCCAGTGTCTAAACGGTAAATTTGATGCGTACCCGTCTAATGGTATAGAAGCAATTTGAAATATTTAGTCTTTATAATTGGTTTGCGTCACTAACAAATTGGGTGCCTAAAGTACCTGTATGACTTGTTAAAAAAACGACGTTTAGTGGAGATACGTGTACAATGGTATAGAAGCAATTTCAAATATGCACTAATTCCTTTCCATCACACATTTATGATCAGTTTGGCTACTTTATATTACATGGAACATCCTAATGTTCGCCCAGTGAATGATGAAGGACCTTTTGAAACATGTTTCTGTCCGCGAAATGAAACTTCATGGAATATTCCGAACGATTCCTGGCATATTCCCAAGGAATATTCCTGGAACACTCATTGCGCGGACATTCGAATATTCCATGTATATTCTTCCCAGCATGTTCCAGGCATATTCATTGAGAAGTATTTCTTATAGACTGAGGACCATTTGAAGACCACAGGAAAACATAGTTCTTTGTCCACTTGTAGCGGAATTGAGATAAGTGTATCATCAGTTATCCCTTTAAAGGGTTTCTTCAACATGTTATCATCGCATGTAGATAGCATGCTTAGTCCATCTGCTACACGCACACCTTTTTTGTTTGATGTTCAGGTAAGCGCAATGCTAATTATGAATTTTTAAAACACTCTCCTGTAAAATCAATTAAATGGACAAAGCACGTTCTTTTCTTGTGGTCTTCATTTCTTACAATAGGCTTCCTAGATACTTTCAGAAGTACGTGTGAAGATTTGTAGGCAAATGATTGTTTCTCAGTAATGCGGATATGATCAATGCGAGGTACATTTTTAAAATATAAACCTATAATTCATAATTATTATTGTAGTATTAATTTTAGTATCTAAATATACGAAGTTGTCTCTATTTTTAAGAGATTTCTTATTTTTTAAAATATAATTTTATTTAAATATCTCGTAAATTAAAACATGTTATATCCTGATGAGAAATTCAGTTGGCGTCCAATGTGGCGACCAAAGTATCATATTTCTAGCTAAAATTCACACAGTTTACGACTTCAAGTAGAATGTTACCCTTTTATTATTAATATTCCTTTGAAAAATGAGATTAAGCAGAAACTTAAAATGACTAGAAAACTCTGGAGCCTTGTCTTAGGCTTGGCATTCATTTGAAACTAACAGAAACGTGTTAATAATTTTAAAGAATATTACATTTATTCTTATTTTTAACAATATAGTTTTCATATAGGCATAATAGATTGACATTAAGTTTCGTATTTGGAAATACGTCGCGTTTTGCTCCCTCAGAGAAATAATGTGCACTAATTCACACTTAACACACAAGAAAATAACTGGATATGTCGATAATATAAAGTTATCTTAAGTTGAGTATTATATGAAAGTATCGCTGAGTCCCGTGTAGAATAGCTGAATTTGAACTTGAATTTAGTTTTAGCTCTGAGAAGTCCGTGGTTCAGGGGAGAATTAAGTACGGTAAAGGCCGTGGGAAGGAGTCGTCTAGAGCTGAAGTTGAAGGCACCCTAGCATCATTGGCAATCCCGACCGAGAAAGAACCCTAGAAAAACCTATCAATATAGAACAAGACAAAGATAGAAACTGAGATGGCGAAGGCAATACACAAACATGTTGTGCGTGTGTAAGTACTATTGGTAAGTAGAACTTGTAATTGTTCTGTGTTGAAAAGTGAATTGATTACAATCAGAAAATGTGAGAGTCAGTACAGGAAACCTAGTCAATAAGCTGGAAGTCAGTAAAGAATACGCAGTCACATGTCAAGAAAAGTAGCCAACCGGGTGACCGAGCGGTCTGCGGCGGTAGGTCATCGGCTCGAAGGTCCGGGGTTCGAGTCCGGGCAGGGGCATGGGTGTGGATTTTAACAGCTAAGGGGCGAATCATGACGGGCCGAAGTCCAAAGTTACTAGACTGGCCTATATAAAAATAAAGTTTACCAAAATTTTATATCAAGAAAAGTGGGAATTAGTACAGGAAATTCAATCAGAAAATATTTGAGTCAATATAGCCAAAGAAACCAGAGAAGACGGGAAATAATAAACAGAAAAGGTGTGGTGTACTGTTTTAAAAAAGGGTGTTGAAGGAAATAGATCTAGGTTGAAGAGAAAATACGAGGGTTATACGTAAGGAAGAAAAGGCTACTGCATGTGTGAACCGCGTTTCAGTTTGGTCTCAACTCCTAAATAAACCATTTTTTTAGAAGCGGCTAGTGGATGCGTTTATGGTAGGGGATAGGTATGGATGATAGTCAAACGGAAATTCACATTCAAGTAAGTGTTCTATAAATTAGAGAAACCGGGTCTGTTGGTGAAGGAAAGTAATGGAGATTATTGACATGGAGATTTAATTTTACTCTCAAGCGTACCATGTCATGGTGGACCACCGTCAATAAATGATTAAAGCCATGTTGTTACGGGAATAGTTTGCGAGTTGCTAGTGCGCGCAGCAACAGAGGTTACCCAATAGTAACAGTTGTACTACCAGAAAGTTGATAGTACAAATGTTGTTACTTTTGTATAATATTGTTGTACTATTTGCACGTAGGCTAGTATCGTAACCATAGCAGCTAGGAGAAACTGACTTCAGGTCTCTGCTCAGACACATTGATTTGTTCTGTTGTTTTAAACTTAGTGATACTACAAGTTTTATGGGTAGTATTTTTAATCCATATGCTCTTCTGCTAAATTAGGTATTATACTAGCCAGGTTTTTACTGTTTTCTTTACCTCAAATACTCATACCAATCTGCAAATTGACAACAAAACCGTTCTGCACAGTGTTTTCTTATACTGAGAGAAGTTAACTCTTTTAATATACGGATTAGTATGTTATTCCATCGTTTCTGGAACAGAGCGTGATTTTAGATATATAATGTCTTTATTCCACTACGATTAATGCCTTTCCTAGACGCATGTTTTTACAGTAACGGCATGTGTAAGAAACAAATGATGTCACTGTTATGACGTCACCGAAGTTAATGGTATCCGGATTATAGTTATTCTTCCAAATTATACTGGTTTAAACCCATTTTCATATTAAGTATCTATTTATTGATAATAATTTACTACTGATCCAAAAATAAATAATTATATTAGGATGCGGGTCATTCCACATCAAAGCATCCAACTTTAGAAAAATGTTATTTTTTGTACATCAGTTCCTACATGTATGAGGATATAAGAACAAGTTTAAAGAAATGTTATGCCCTAATTTCTCCAGGGGCGAACATATTTCCAACATGGCGCATGTCGTTTTCTGCTTCCGTAGAAACCTGAATATCACACAAACCTGAAGAGCTAGAGCGCTGAATCAAAACACTGTTGTGTAGGCCCTGAAGCGTACTTCAAAGATGTGGCATTACCTATTCCGAAAATGAATTACTTTATTCTAAAAAAATAGGCTGAAAATGAGTAACAAATTGTATAAAATTGGATTTTAAAGCAAATTTATTGGGGGTGAAGAAATTGATGCAAATTTTTGTGAAATTTAGATCTATCAAGCGAATGATTGCACGCATAAAATCATGGCAAAAAATCGCACTCCTTTTTCGTCTGAGGGTTTAAAACATAGCAATTTGTGAAAAATGCTGGATTTTGGGCTTAAATATCTCAGATGAGTTTATATGAAAAAATATCTGAAATTAGTGTTAAAGAAGCTTTGCATGTGCCCAACTCAAAGCAAAAATTGCAACTATTGTTTCAAAACGGTTTGGTCAATGGAAATGGATTTTCTCCGCCGTCATATTATGCAAATGTGGTATCTTCACAAAGGCCACCTTTTTCCTGTTTGGTAGTTTAATATAAGGTTACAATCATTTGTAATGTTTAGGTCTACCAACAGAGTGTGTATATACAAAAAATCATTGGGTTCCGAATTACATCCTTTTCTTTCTATGGGGCTTCAAACATGGCCCTTCGTCGAAAAATGCCGGATTTCGGGCTTAAACATACCAGAAAAGTCTTCATAAAAAAAGCCCTGAAATTTGGTGTAAAGGAATCCTTGCTTGTGTTCAGCTCACAATCAAAATTGTAACGTTTATTTGAATATTATGCACTTGATCTGCTCAGCCATGGAATACGATGACAGACATATTTTCATTAGAAAATGATTTAAGAACGGAGCGTGTAGAAACATTACTTAGCACGTGTTATTTTTCCATTATAAGGAATCTTTTAAAAATAACACACACAATTCATCATGGTATAATACCAACATGAGAAACAGAACTACAATCGAACTCCGTTTTATGTACCAGGATCACTGACGTCTTTCCCATAATCAAAACTATAATGATTATAAGTTTATTGCATGGAATTCTATTTTTCTCTGTGTATTCTATGCATTCTCTAACAGCACAAGATATCGGGCCAAATACTGGACCAACCTTGACCGACATTCGCTGTTATCGGCCCGATATTCTGTTCTGCCAGAGCTCAATACGTTGTCATAGGCTTTACGCTGAGTTAGTCGCTATACTCTTGTTTATGCCTTTTCTTTCACTATTTTGCCTATGCGTAATACACTGCGGATTCGTCTATACTCTGTCTTCCAAACAACATATTTGGATTGAAACATAGTTCATCAAAATATGGACTAAATATATCTCTACACTATATCTACATATTTTTATTTACAACAATCCGTATTCAAATTAAAATAAAAAAAATATATATATTAATGTATGCCTGATCGTTGTTTTAACTTAAACATGGAAATAATGTATTTATTGCATTGTTATAACAAAGAAATCACAGTTTTTATTATTAAATAGTTCCCGCCACAGTCACTTTCGGTTTACAATAATATGATAACTTCCCAAGCTAGACCATTATGTACTCATGAGAGAAAAATGATTGGAATCTGTTAAGCCGTTTTGGCGTGATGACGAGACAAACATCGTGACATTTATTTTTATTATATAAGATAAGTGGTAGTATGTTTGTGTCATCATCAAGCCAAAACGGATTGACCGATTGAAATGGTTTTCGGCATATCATCAGATAATGGACCCGGCAGGGATGTTATTATATTTTTATTTACCGGAAGTGACTCTGTCGCGAACTAATTCATAAAAACAGTAATTTCACTTATTACAACAACGCAATAAATACATTGTAATAGTAGTAAGAAGAGTAGTAGTAGTAGTAACAGCAGCAACAGGAGTAGTAGTAGTAGTAGTAGGAGGAGGAGGAGCAGGAATAGTGGTGGTGGTGGTGGAGGTGTTCCTGTTACCAACATATTTTACTCATTCCGCACTAACGGGCGTGTAAGTTTTACTCCTAAGTTCTATTTTGTATACAAGAGACAAAATATGATAAAAAATGAATCCTGAAGCTATTGTGATCTTGATGTAAAACAATTCCTGTTAAAGAATCGAGTGATTTAACCTCGGCATAACAGTTCATTAATTAAATCGTATCATTTGTTTCTCACTTCCGCCCCTTGTTCTAGGAAATATAAACAAAAGCAGAGATGTAATTAGGCTCAACCAGCAACGCTATTAAATGCCCTGAAATTGAAACATGTATAGCAATTGTCGTGCTTACAAGAACTGGATACAACACCCTCCCTTCGCTTTCCCCCAAATTCCAGTCGAGTAGAGGATTTTACAATTTCAGTGGCAGTCATACAGAAATAATTACTTGCGGGAGATAATAAATGTAATTGGATTTTGAATGTAGTAATTATTAGATGCTCATGCATGTGCAAATGCTTTTGGGAATTATCATGTATGATCCACAATAAATAACAGAACTGTAAAACGGAACAGATTTAGGTTTTTAGCTGCAAGTCCTCTACGAGATAACAAAACCAAAAATTCCAATCAAACAATACTAATTTGTAATTTTATTTATTATCCGTCTGTATGTAGTATGAATATATATAATATTTCCTACCCATATATGCATTCATTTGTCTAGCTTATCAGATTAATTAAATTAATTAATCAAATCATTAGTGAAAAGTAATGCAATTACGAATTATTGTGGGAGAGGAAGTACATATATATATATATATATATTTTCATGTGTTTTGTATTATTGTACACGATGTACGTAATTTCTGTATATGGATGAAGAGTTAAATACAGAGCAGTATGTAGAAATAATTGTGGAATGAATTGAAGTTAATTGAGTAGTTCTGTTTAAAACAAACATATTCAACATCCTGTCTAGATTTCACATTAGCATTTAACATATTGCATTGGACCTGACGTTGGAATACAAAAGTGTGCTCTATCAGGAAAATTATCTAAAAAACTAGGCTATTTTTTTATGGATTTTGTACTTTTTTTTTTAGTTGGATACGGGAATATTCCGTTAGTATTATCGACAGTGCGTAAGAAACTTCCATTATCCAAAAAAGATCCACTCGTGTGCAATACAACACAGAGAGAAACGGGGAGAGAGATGATAGAGAAGACACAGAGGAGGGAGAGAAGAGAGGAGAGAAAAAGAGGAGGGAGACAAGAGAGAGGGGAGTCAGGGGAGAGAGAGCAGAGTAAGAGAAAGAGGAAAATGGTAGAGTGGAGATAGAGGGGAGAGAAGGGAAGGAGAGAGAAGTGATACGAGAAAGGGGAGAGAACAGAGATGAGAAAGAGGAGGAGAGAGGAGAAAGAGACGAGAGGGGAAAGTCTGCTTTGTTACTCTGATCTACGGGTTACTTCCTCATTCCTTGGATCGACACTCAGAAAGCACACAGGTTCGAGCCTTGTTACCAGGCATCCTGAATTAGAACTTTGCTCAATTTAAGCTGAAGATGCTAGGATAGTACTTAGGCAAAGGCTTTGGCTACTACTTTCCCTATCCTCTCTCCCTGGACAGCACCTGCTGACGGATGTAATCTCTCAGGCATGCGCTAATCCTACACCACATCTCTCTATGTCAGTCAATAGCCAATAATTTAAGTAGTTAACCTCCTATGTTTTTAACGCTAAACACTGTGACCGTTAAACCTGTGTCAACGTCGCTTTCCATACACATAGTTTAAGAATGTTGCATACATTCCCATCTAAAATGTTCTTGTTATATTTTAGAAATGAACTCCTAATATTCCGGGCTGAATTTTTTTTCTGTGTATTTTATACAAAGAATTGTCATTCTAATGCAACAGAAAACACTATTGGATCATCGCCAATGTGATTCACAAAACTCGTCCCGAACAACTCAAATTTATATACTTGAATATTTTCGTCAAATTCTTAATAACAATATAATACAAACTGTTCAGTATTAAACAGAAAATAATCTTCCTTAATTTCATAGTTACTAACAGAACGAAAGTGTCATAGCAAATCGTGTCTATACTGAACGCATATCCTAATAATTGTTAATATGTCGCGACGCTTCCTTTCTTAACATTTGTCACTGGGATAAGATATGCTGTTCTTTCCTATGATGCGATCTATTTTTCAGGTACATTAATATTGTATGAAAAACAATTGAATGCGTTTCGGAGCTATTGATCATGAACAAAATGAATATCTCGTTTCAACTTGAAGTGGTGCTCATTGTCAGTATCGTATAGCAAATAATATGAAACTAGTAATACTGGTGAAAGTTTATCACAATTCCGGTAATATGTCCTGTGACAGTTCGAATTGATTATGATTGATTCATTTAAGACCAGAAGAACAATTTACATCAAATATACAGGATATACGGAACGTGTTCTTAAGATCAGCAGTTAAGATGTAATTCAAGGTCAAATGAAAAAGAGTGATATTACAACTGCAAAGAATACATATACAGAAAACATACTATTTAAGTGGAGCGAGGTAGTTCGAATATTCAAACGTGCCAGCCATTCAACTTATCTTAAAAACGGGGCTAAGAATTTCGATGAAAACAAGCGGATCTACTGTTTCTCTGGAGAAAGATTTCAGATAAGGTCTTGATTTAGGGAAAGGACATTTACAAGGTTAAATAGTAAGGTTGATTTGTACCAAGTTGATTTCTAACATATTTATTTGATAATAAACAGCTAAGAAACTAATAGCCATTTTCAATTGCTGTACCTATATTAGAGCTGGTTGTCTTATTGATAGAGGAATGACTAATTTCCCTAGTGCTTTCTCTATGCGGTTACAAGTGTAATAAAAAAACTACAATAAAAATGTCTAGTGGATAGCTATGGAAAGAATCATAGAAGTAGAGTCACCTTATCCTAGTTCCATCTGTTAGCGTTATGCAAAAGCATTCTCTCTCAACTCCTCGTTTAGCGTAATCGGTAGTGCACAAGATCACTGGTCTAGAGGCTGGAGTTTAATTCCCGTCCAGGTCACATTTCACTACATTTTCTCAAATAAATTTACTTTGTTTCGTTTATACTCATATAAATATTTGCTCAATTTTTGCCTCCTTTCGAATTTTAAACATTTTATATAATTCGCAGAAGTAGAATAGATTATATTGTTTCTTTCATTATATGCGAAGCTAACAGTATACATCACGTTTAACACACCATATTACTCACTCCCTCTGGCAACTCACTCTCTGTGCTGACGTGATTTCCGTGATAGTTAACGGTGGCGACCGAATCGTCTGCGGAATAGTCTGGACACCGCATGATTACTGTTGACATAGTTAAAAGCCGAGCAACGGTTAACCTTCCAGCAATTTCGTCGTAAAAGGAAATTCTTTAATATAAAGTCATTTCAAGGAACTAATAACTTAGAACCAGTATAAGCTACTGGGTTTAAAAAAAATAACTGATATCTATGCAGCTGCAGGACCTTGAACGCAACATCTGTCGTGTAAATTTGCCATGTCATGTAATATGAGACTGTCATGTAATATGAGACTACATTGGTGTGCTATTGGCATTGGGAGTTTTGAAATTAGAAACAAGATTATCAATCAAAATAGTCCATGATAATATTATACAAAAAGGGAGTTAAACCATAAAATTCTATTTGTTGAAAGTGTTAAAGCGAAACGACACATTTACTACTGCAAAGCGTCTACATATACTTACATTATATTCAATTCTAATTGTCAGAATACTTCCTCAAGATTGCCTTTTTGTCAACAGCAGCGTATCAAATAACATAGTAATTAAATTTATATTCAAGATATTCACATAAAGTCTTCAAATGAAATAAGAATCAGTATTGTTTTCCAGTAGTGATTGTTTTACTATATTAGGTTAACTTCGGAAGTATGCATGAATTGTGTAATAATTACATTTTCGTATGATCTGAAAGACGTTTTGGTGCATAAATGAATTTCAAGTTAAACTGATAGATTGTTACCATTTTCAAATTAGTTTTGATGAAAGAATTGGGAAGACTAAAATAAATTTTAATTAGGAATGCTGTCAAGTCCCTCCCAGTACAAGGTGCTATCCATCCTCTACATTCTTGAACACATACCCCACCTTTATTTTCTTTTATTCTTAAAGACGACAGAATCCCTTTAAAAACTCTACTTACATCTCTCTTCCCCCACAAATTTGCACGTTATGTCGGCCCCAAACTGAATATAGTGACATATTCTCTGAATAACTCGAAAAGGAAGCACTTCAAGAGACGTGAATTACGAAACTTACATCTAGGCTTTCAACACAGTTAACATAACATAACCATAATATTAAAAAGAAGCTAAAATAATTATTTACTACAATTTAGAAACCAGCAATATCATCATTCGAACGTACTACATAATGAGAAAGGAAAACGGAACTGAGCCAAGACATTGGTAGTATTTCAAAAGAACTAAATACAATTCAAACATTACGTAACAGAAACTACCACAAAAAATGACAGGTTACAAAACTAGTGAAGGTAACAAGAAACAGCCGAGAATAGTTTCTAAAATTACCACCAGATAACACCACGCTCATACTTGGTACTGATTTTCTGAGCAGCACCACCATTCATCGAGGGCGTGCCAATCAGTGTTGTCAGGTGGAGGGAAATTTCCCGGAAAACGGGAAAATCTGGGTTAAAGAAAGGGAATTTTTTCTTTAAAAACGTGAATTTTTGGCACACTTAAATAAAAATCCATTAATTTTTAAACAGAACTTAGAATTCGGGATATTTTTACAGAGAAGGGGGAAATTTTCAGTATCTTCCCGTCGGGAAATATGGCGAAGGGAACCTGACAACAGTGGTGTCAATGCAGTGTGAAAATAGCTACCATGCTTGAGGAATGTACGTTAGAGAAGTGGCGGGTAATCGTGCTTTTTTTGTGGGGTAAAAAGTCTTTCTATGAAGGATATTCGTAAAGAAATGTACGTATACGAAGAAGTATTTTTCGCGTCCAGTGATGCACAGAGTTGTCAATTTCGTAACTTTGTCAAAGCATGCTATTTTGAATACTCATTTAGCTACAAAATAGTTACATATTTTATGGTGTGCATAGGGATTTAGATACTTGTGAATGCTTTAGCGACAAACATGCCTTATTCTAACATTGGTAAGATAGAGTTTTAGCTAGTTTTAGATTGCTGTTTAGCTATTTTTAATTGCAGCAGGTATTGAGCGCTCGCACATCGATGGGATAAGTGTCTCAACGGTTGGAAACTATAACTGGCTGCCGCGTAAGCATTCCATGAATTTTTATTTCTCTAGCCGTTGGAAATATCTTTTTCCGAGTAAGAAAAAATAATTGAAGACTTCAAGTAACTAAATCACTAAATCACTACCATTTTACAACTTACGAGAGAGAACAGTTCCCTTTATAATTTTATTTCTATATAAAGCAACAGCTCAACGTTTATAAGGACTCAAGAAGGTGTTTGGACTTTAATTCTTACCTATGTTATAGGTATTGTAACATATTTTGTTATTCCTGTTAAGAAAGCAGTTTTCACCAAAAATGGTACTTGGTGACTTTTTATTTCTTCAATTATCTTCAAACGAGAAGAAGAGGAGCTGTACAAGAAACCCATATAAAATAAATAATGTAATTTTATGAATCTTCTGAACAGTATGAAAACAACTGGTAATGCTAGGACATTTTGAAAGTTGACGAACTGTTTCAAGGAAACAGCGAAGTGTCACCTGATTGGTTATTTGATTAATAATTATAATTATTTTAATAGCTATAATATTAATTTGTTTAATTGAAGCGTATGCACGAACGAACGTCTAAGTGACATTTAAAAAAAATCATTGGTGTATTTGTATATATAACAGGAAAAATATGAGGCATAAAACATTCATACTTTGCACAAAATCGGGCTTTAGTCTAACATGTCTTCGGGCAAAGTATGAATATTTTATGCTTCATATTTTTTCTGTTATATACAAAAATGTACTCGTCATATTTTAATTTGAAAAATGTCACTTTGACGTTTGTTCGCGCATAAACTTCAGTTGTTGATGTTTGTATTGAAACCAACTTGGAAAGAGAATACGAATTATTCGTATTTACAACCATATTAAGGAAAGTATCGTCTTTATTAATGTAATGTAAATAAAATTATCTGTAACATAATTAGTAATCAGTGTACGACAAGGAGGCAAAGGAAAGAATGAAAAATACTTTTTGTTCAACATATAGAAGTGCTTGTTAATTTGCAGCGAATAAAATCATTTTAACGTTTAACATTTGAGAATAAAAGAGGATATCTAACAGATTAACCCTTTAAGCTGGTTTGCCGTACCATGTACGCTAGAGAAACCGGCTGCTTGTGGCAGTTTGCCGTACGCCGTACGCAAGATCTAAAACTTTCATAAGGTTGCATTCTCTGTCATCTACCGGCAATGTATCTTAATTATTCAGCTACTAGAGAAGGCTTGTCTTTACTGCCATCTGTTATTAGTGTCATCAACGTACTTTTGGGGCTGGTATGCAAAATTTGAAATCACTGCTACAGGCAAAGGATGGAGGAAATTTAAATTCCGGCGTGAGGACTTACTGTTTAGTGATTAGTGGGAGGATAAACTTCTAGCAGGATGTGTATATTCTTTTGACAAACCGGCTCAATATTCATCATAATGATTTAATTGAAGATTATTTATCTGTATTTGCATAGCCTCAATTTTCCGATTGTTGTATTCATCAAGTTCTTACAATTAACAGTAGGTGACACTACGGTTTCATATCCACCCTCTAGAGAGGATAAAATGAACTCGTTGTATCTATCTGGATCATGCTACACTATTTACAGCTACCTTATTTTCATGCAAATGTCAGAAAAAGTACGTTTTAGCCATTTAATAATGACGGGGATTTTCTGTTTGAAGATATATGATTAAAACAGAAGGACAAATGGACTAATTGACAAAAAGCATTGAAATCTTTTAACCAAATTTCATAATTTCGAATGAAAAGGAATTAAATAGTTACTAATGTTGTGGTTGTGCTTTGAATGCAAAACAACACCGACAGAAACAACTCCCAAGATTCCTGACATGAAAGTAATAAATAAATAAAACATAGCCCATTTGAAGGTGTACAAATACTTCGTTTCGGCGCTATAAGCTACCGCAAGCAATGAACTTTAGAATTTAGTATCTCCAATAGTAGGCCTTAGGCTTCATGGTACCTCCTAGTACTTTCAAACCTGGTCTATTTAAAAGAAAGGTATTTTTCGAAATTACGCAATGGATGCGCAAAGGATTTCCGAAAGGAACTAGAGGATTCCCAGTGAAGGTGGGTCTAAACAAGCACAAAAATGTGACCTTAAGTATGAGTACAGATGGTAAACTTAATCATCGTCATCCAACAAGGCAATGACAGTCACTTTTACTGGTAACAAATAAACCAGACGTCAGTTGAAATTTATGTAAATGACTTCTGTTTGTTACTCCACTATGCATCCCTTTTTTAAAATCATTCTTCGAAGGAAATCTGTTTGAGATATCGACTTGTCGCAAACGAATTATTGTACATGCTGGAAGGAAGTCCCATTCATGCTTATTTCAACCCTCGGTCCAACTTTACATCAGAGAATTTCTGGAAATCCCCTATTTTCATTGGGACTCATTGCACAGTTTTGGAATATGCACTTTTGGATAGAGCAGGTTTGTAGTCTTTGAGGGTACAATATCGCCTCAGTTCTACTGTTTATGGTATTTGAAATATCAAGTTCTAAAGTTCAGTTTCCCGTGCTTTCGGCAGTCCATAACCCCGAAGAGAATCATTTGTGCACGCTTGATGGTCTATACATTTTTGTTCTTGTTTTCAGAAATCTTGTGAGGTAGCTTTGTAGGTATTATTACACAATCTCATGGACATGGAAGAAAGATTTTTTAAAGCGAAATGGCAGTAGTAGCACCAATAATACTAGTGCAGTTGTTATTGTAGTAACAGAAGCTACATCAGCAGTAGCAGGATGAGGAGCAGAAAAATGGAAAAATTTTAGAACATAATTGAAGATCTGAAATGCAAAACATCCCAAGTCCACCGGAGGATTTTTTCAGGAGGAACGAAGAAACAGTCCAATGTCTTCGTATGTTATTGCACTATGGTGCAGTCTTAGTTGGCCTACATTTGTTACTGCTACAGATAAAAATAGGCTAGGGC
>JAGDQP010046529.1:0-15272 GCA_022664845.1 Lepisma saccharinum
ATGGATTTTAATTTAATAAAAAAAATAGTGTTAGTCAAAAGGTTAGGGATATAATTTCGTTTTGATGTTGATATGGAGTGTTCTGTGTGTTGATTTATGATTTCAGAATGTTAACTTAGTATGTAGTATGTTTTCATTTCTAGTGAATTTTATTTTTATTATTTGTGTAGATTATGCATGGTTCAGTGTATTTTTCCTTTCATTGTGTAAGCGTATGTACAAAAGGCCTAGCAAACTTTCCTTGTGTCGCTTCCATGATATGAATCTGACAGTAAACTTGGAATTTTTATCCCTGAGATGTTAGTGCGTCATGAGAATTTAGTTCAAATGTTATATTTAAGTTAGGGTTGAAAACAGATTGAAGATAAAACTGATATTTTGGGTCTTTTTTTATCAATTTTCGTTAAGAATTAACGAATTGTTAAGTAACTTTAAGACCTTTAAAATTCATAAAAATTCGTTAACTAGCGATTCGTTAAATTCTTAGCGAAGTTTGGTGGAACCAACCACTTGTATATCGACTTTGATCTGAGTTTTTCTGTGTTAATCTTCTGTACGTGTATTTGAAGTTTTCAATTATTTATTCCAGTGGTAAACCGTTAGAATGAAAAGTTTACTTTGAACTCTTATTAACGAAAACAATAGAGGAAGAGTCCAAAGTGTTGCTAAGCCTTTTACCAAATAACTTCCTTTTTTGTACTTGTTTTTGTTTTGCTTTCCCCATTAAAAATTTAATTAGTGTTCAACACTTGCCTTTGCACGGTGTAATATTCAATGCATGTTGTCTATTTGCACGGTAGGTTGCACGTAAACTGGTCATGATGGAACAAGACTTGGAAAGGGCTGAGGAAAGAGCAGACCACGGTGAAACGTAAGTTTAAAAAATGCTTTTTGTTTACTCGGATTGTACATTCAGATTCATGGGAAATGACCGATGGAAGAATTTGTCTTAAAAGTTGTACAATGTGGCAGTGTTAACGTAGCAACCAGGACACATGAATTGTTAATGTTACATCTGCATAGGACATTGCTTCAATATTGCCACGTTGTAAAACAACGAACATACAGAATTTCTCATCGGTCTTTTTTTTTTTTTTTTTTTTGATTTTGGGTGTACGTTTACGAATGGTTAATTATTTAACATTTCTGAGGAAAACAAGCGAAGGAAGGATTCAGTACTCGATACATGTTGATGAACGTAATGATTGTAGCCTTTTACGTTAACAGATGTCCTTGTCACAGAGAGGCTAAGTTTACTATTGATCTTTGGTAACGGTTCATTTTAAATGGAACACAGATTTTCAGGTTTATTCCTAACATCGAGGTAGTTTGTTGTCTCACGGTGTCGAGTTATGTATGTTCCGCTTGCTCTATCGGTTTTTCAGAACTCATAGATATCCCACGCATCGTTTCGTACCCATTAACGTCCAGCCACAAATAGGCTTGATATTTTCGGCTGCCTGCGTCTAACCGATGGAATAGCTGAGGAAATCCAGGGCGCATTTGAAAAGTCTTTGCAAATAATAGCTTGCAAAAGAAATTGCCAATTGCAGCAGGAAAAGCGCCAATTCATCAACGGTACATATATCGGTCGGTGGTCCATTGTGCATGGTGGTAGGTTAAACTCCGTGGGGTTCATTAAACTGAGTGGTTTTGTAGCCCTTGGGAGAAAAAAAAAAGTTTTTAGGAACTCATCAACCAACCGGTCGGTGGTTAAAGATTTTGGTGTGTGCTTGACAAGATACCGAAACAGTAATGTCTTGCTAGTTTCAGGGCAGATAAAGAACTTTTCTTGTTGGATTCAAGAGAGTGAAAGATTGATTTGGTTTGCCAACTTCTCATATTTTCTAGCAATTAACATTGGTTAAACTATTCAGGAGAATTTCTGTATACATAAGCAGACACTCAACCGTTTACTGTTAATCGGAGTGTGCAATATGTAGTGATTGAGCACGTGGAAACTTTAAACTGACTGCTGTAACGGTCATGATTTCTTGAACATGATAGTTTGCACACGATGGTGCAACGAAGCGTGAGTCGAACCTTCTTTATTACCAGTGTCTTAAGTTCAGAAAAAATACTCCATAATGTCAGGGAAATCGGCCAGTCTGTGGCAGTCTGATCTCGAAATGACATGTGAACAAGCTGAACTTTAGACTAATAAATTCTCTTACTGAGCTTCAGACTGTTCCATCGATAGTTCGTATTCAGTAATGGGACATAGTAGAGTATTCGAACAAAGCACAGTTTAACACTTCGAAGGATTGCATTGAATTGGAATATTTCGAACTAGTGAAGTGGTATTTTGTGGAAGAATTTAGGTGACTGATGGCGTGGTTTTGTGTGTACGATTCTTTGAGACATTTGGTTGCGTATATATAGACTGAAACTACGTTTGTGTGTGATTTCGGTTGAGGAACCTGATTCACATAAGTAAAAGAGCTTCTCACTATTTGATACCTTTCGTTCTTGAGGTATAGATAATAATTATTGATTAATTTGCTGTGCGAACGTTGAACCTGTTTTATTAATTTCATGTTCATTAGCATGATTTTTTGTCATCGTTTATTCTTATTAACAAAATTACATTTTTTCATTTTGTAAGAATTGCTATAGGAAACTTTTTTTTTTTTCCTAGCAATATTAATAAAGTCGAGAAATCTATGTGAAAGGCTGCACTAAATTCATGTATATTTTTGGACTATATGTTAGTAAGATAAACAGGCTATGTATTAAATGTTCTACTAAGCAGCCTGAGAAAGATTAAAGTTATTAAATCAAATTGTTTTGTTCTTGAATTTGTTACATGTCGTGGTTTTGTATTTTTTTCACTGTTGGGTATTCAAAACTAAGTGGCCAAGTAATGCATGGGAAGATTTGTATTATTGAGTATGTCGATCTTGTTTTTCGGCCAGTCAATACCATTCTCGCATTTACTTCTAGAAGTCATGGCAGTGGAGTACTCTTCATTTTCAGTATTTTTTATTAAAATTGCATTTGAGTGTTTAACCTGTGTTTTTTTTGTGCTAATTCATTTTATCATTTTGCAGGAAAATCGTAGAACTTGAGGAAGAGTTGCGCGTCGTAGGTAATAATCTGAAGTCCCTCGAGGTGTCAGAAGAAAAGGTAATTAATTGTGGTTATGACTTTAAGCATGTGTTTCAAACAATAACCCTGTTGAACTCTTCAAAATATTTGTGTTCTAAATTTTGGGGATATTAACTTGAATCATTTATGAATGTATGCTTTTTACTTTAAAGGATTTAAGTTTATTTTGCTAAAATGATTCCCACCTCGATAAAATCCCATGTTCGGACTTGTGAATTTGCTCTGATAGACTGTAATAACAGGTCACTTCGTTATACATATCTCTTAGATGTCAGAACTGTAAAGGTGTACAGTGTTTCCTTGTACCACCCTTGATTGATAATTGAAATTTCCATCAAGTGTTCAGGTTTCATGTAAGTCTGAATTGAATTTAATAGTAAGTGTACATGAGTACCTCATTGTATGCATAGAACCATCACCATGGAGTGCGATAATTTGATCTTCTTGCACTTTACGTGAGCATTTATGAGCCCATGATTTTGAATTTATAGAGAGTAATTTAATGAGATTCTTGTAACTTAAACTGGGTCAATACTCACTGTGTAACTCTATGATGATGTCATACACTCACTTTCTGTGTCAGCTATGTAATAGATTCGTTTTGCCTATTTTTCAAAACAAATACCTCATATTATCAGTTCCTTGTCAAAATAGGTAGAAATCCGTGAATAGATAGATATGTTAGTGGTTTGGACACGTATCAAATAAGAATAGGCTTGTCAGGCCACATTTAATTCGCAAATACTTCGCCCTGATACTTCCGTCTTTCAAATTAAACATGAAATGTACACCAGTGTGACTAGAGATATATAAAGCGTTTTTTCCAAATACATAAAATGAAAGTACCCACATGAAATACCGATGCATATCGAGAGAATCAATCGATCAGTAAAAATCGTTAAAATGTAGGAATTCAGCGCCTGTGAAATGGTTCATAAAGTAATGTAACAGACCTCTACCAGTTTCATGATAGAAATTGTCATATTGTCAAATATAAGATATTTTAATCATTTTTGCTGAACGCGTTGACACGTAAAATGCCGGTAGTCTATCCGACGGCGTTTTGAGACGCAGCGTCGGATTATCTGATAACACTGCAGATGACCCTGCGCTTTTGACAATATACTTAATTGGAGGTACCATATCTAGGAGCAGTGTATCGTGTACCGTTTTTGCTCGATGTACGTATTTCATGTGGCTTACGTCAAGGCAACAGTTTTATCAAGTATGCGAGGTGGGAATAAGTTTGTAATATTTGACATTGAATTAGAGAAAATTAAAGGAAAATTAACTTTTAAAGTTGGGAACATGTTTTTGTTAATATTGATTGTTTCTTGGAATGTTTTAATGTTTTAACCTTTTCTAACGAAACTTCTTGTATGCTGACTAATATTGTTTGTTATTGTGTTTAATAAGCCAAGGGATTTTCTTTGTCATATCGAATGCGTATTGTAATTCGAATCTTGTGAAAACATTGGTACTCGTCGAACCGTTCGGTTATCCTGAAGTGGTTTAAGTTTATTTTTGGAAATTTGTTTTTTAAAAGTTACTTAATGAGAGGCTTGTAATGAACGTGAAACTTAAACCAGAAATGTAAGTTTTAGATACAGTGACTCCGAGGGTAGTCTGTTAGATTTAATCTATTGCGAGAGCCATAAATGCCATAGAGCGGTAACCGAAGTAAAGTGACGTTTTTCTTAGATTTTAATTTTTGTCAATACCGTCAAAGTGCGTATAAAGATGAAATAACGAGTAAATTCACTATGAAAAGCTAGGAATTTCAGCTACATGCATTAGTGGTTATACTTCAGTTAATATGTATGGTATGTTCTAAGTGTTGCATTAGGGTATTTAATATCGACTGGAATTACGGGATATTTATCAAATTGATGTCACTGTAAAGAATAGCAACTGATTTTAGGTTAGCTAGGAGAGTGGAATGTAGTGTCCAGAAAATGTTCTTAAACTTCCTGTGTAAAGCTGTTTGAGATTGGCTATTTGAAACATTCACAGTTAAAAGTCACCATTGAGCCCTTTGAAATAAAGGAACTTATCTTAGTGTCTCGTAAACGTAACCGTTAAATTTAACAGTTTCCGCCGTATAAATCTGAGACATACAAATAACTAAGTTTTGACAACGGACATGTAGTGACTAGTAATGGGTCATGCTATAAAGAAGGAATATGTCTGTTCCCATATTATTAGAATATATTTTAATTCTGTAATGTGAGATACAATTTCGCGAAGAGTTGTTAGGAAATGAGTTAGCCCTGTGTACGTGTATCGATGGCTTCATTTAACAACGAAAAGATAAAATAAAAGTAAATCCTTGGCTTGTCAAATTTTACAGATTTTTGTTTTAACTTGCAGAACATTAGTATCTTACTCATAGGAGAAATGTTTGCAGCTAATCCGTAGTGTGCAGCAGATTGTGGATAACAATGGACCTGTGAAGTTGCATGGTTCCCCCAGATTGACCTTTTACACATATATAAGGATGCATCTGAAAGGCAGCTTTTTTAAAAGGTTACAGCTGTACATTTGAAAAAAAAAAAAAATTGAACAGTGTATTTTTTTTATTTTCTATACATAAAAAATATACTAATTTTGATATTACCGCATACCTCTTATTCAAAATTGAACATTTGGAATAGGAAGTATTTGCTATAGTAGCAGCTGTTATCGTAGTGATATTGACATTTTGTAATATCAGTTTTGTGCCATATTTTTCAAATTTGGCTCACGTGTTTGTAATAAAGATAAAGTTTAGTTTTTGTATACTTGAGGGAGAGAAAGAACGTTACGTAGCATTTGTCACAGTGAAATTTTAATTATGGTTATCTTCATAGTTCAATAAACTGAAGTTTATTTTGTAATTTATATTTGACTATTGCTCATGTATTATTAGGCGTAGAGTTAATGGAAAAGCTACCTTAAAGGTGCAGGCCTTGATGAATACTCGTATTCACGACCAAATGATTAATGTGCTGATTCTTTTAAATACAGGCGAACCAACGCGAGGAAGAGTACAAACAACAAATCAAGACACTTACAACCAGGCTAAAGGAGGTATTGTAATGTGTCGTATTATTTCAGCATGGTGTGTGTAGTGACTAATATTAGCTCTGTGTGATCTTTTTTTGGTTGTAGGCAACTCAGCGGGAAGAAACGTTTGAAGAGCAGATAAAGTCACTGAGTGCACAACTTAAAGAGGTAAATGACTAATTAAGGTATAAATGTGTTGGGGGTTAATTGTATTTCTAAGCAGGAAAACATGTCTTCTTGTAAAAGAGGCTGCACACCAACTCTGCGAATGCTAGATGCAGGTTGATGATTTTTCTACTGTCGATAATCTATTTCCATTCACATTTTGCGTGTAGATCTTATTTTTAGTATTTTACCCATTTGGAACTTCCAAAGGGACAATTAAGATTTTATTTGTGCCATATAATGTGGAATCGCTAAGTTTTGTGTTGTTTAAAGAAGTGTTGACAATGTTAGAACTTAGTAATGGTTGGTAGTTTTGGACAAATTAAGCACAATTGAAAAGACATACAGGCGTAAGCTGCAGTGTCGCATCAACTGTACAGTCTCTTTGGTAGAACCTTGAAGAAATTTTGTTGAATTAAGAGAGGCTAGTCACGCTGGGTTTGGAATTGGATGACTAGATAGTCTCCCACAAGCAGATTTTGTGCAAATGTAATTGCATGCAGCATTCTTACGGTAGAGTGGTGTGTGGTCTTTTTGTTTATTCTGTATCTTTTCCTTTCAGCGTCCTACGAGCAGCTCTAAAGCTTTATTATCCCTTTATTTTGACTAATCATTTAGAGGTAGTACTCCCTTGCATGGTCCTTGTTGTATCCCTGTTACAGTTGGATGTTTTTCCTGTACTGTCTTAGCTTGCATGCATTAATGTGTTTTCGTTTATAATGAACAGGCTACTGCTACAAAAGAGCATTGTGAGGACCAAATTACTATGCTTTCTGATAAACTAAGAGATGTAAGTAATGTTAGTCAGCTACTTTGTTTATAAGTTGCATGAGGTGTAGGAAATACATTCATGTTAGTGGAAATAGGTGCGAAGTAGGTTGAAGTATATGTACGCAGGGGAAAGGTAGAAGGAAATAGGTTTCGGTGTAAGCATGATGCTCTTACGGAAGGACTGGAAACATTTATTTAAATAAAAAGAACTACTAATTTTAGGGTATTGAAATTCAGAAAGCATACCAAATTTTAAAGGATCTTGCGGAGAATACATTAGTTATAATTTATCCCCGTTTTGTTGAAAATACCGAATATGATAGAATTCACACTTTATAATAATAAATTGTTTATTATCGTGCAGTAAAAGAATGAATCTTCTATTTTTTTCTCAGACATTGGATGCTACAGTTTTTCAAATTAATAAAAACTTAAACGCAATGTATCGTTTTCCATGTGGAAAAAAAAGCCTACCTGAGCACGCTAATAAAAATAGTCACAATATTTTTGTACTTAAACTTTAAGATGTTATAAAAGGTACAATGTTGTACTGATTGTTTTATTGTAAGCTTTTACAAGCATAGTTGGATAAAACTAAGTATTGTGAATATTTTTTTTTCTAGCGTGTCCAGATGGGCTTCTTTTTTTTGTGTAGTACTGGAAAATTCTAGATCGGTGCCGAGTATTAATAGTACTTACTTGGCTGCGAACATTTTCGTGCTCTGTCTTCTGTGTGTTTGATATATGACCGGAACAATATATGATTATTTGCAAATCGTATTTAAAACAATTCTTTATATCTCACACATATACTGCAACCTACATTTGAGCTGAATACTTTTGCGCATAAATTCGATCAAGATTGCGTCACTTAAAACTATATAAATTTCAACAGTCAGATCCAAAGTGAATTTGTATTAAAATTGTTTTGAATGAATTTTATTTAGTAATCAGTTTTAAAATTCAGGCTATACATTTATTTAGTTCTTACAAGTGTTTATGATTTCATTTTAATATTCATGACATTCATTTGATGTGTTTGTTTTCTTTGATTGGAAGGAACAGTTGTTAAGTGCACTGTACGCTGCAGCTTAAAGAATTTGAATGTGTGTTCAGATATCCGTTCGCATGAAGGAACACTTGATATGGAATTAATCGTAGTTTCATGTTCGGTTGAGATGTGAAATGTGTCTTAACAAATTAAGATTAGATGCTAAAATTACTGGCGATGTCATTTTTAACGTTCACTAGCATTACGCTTTTAATTAATCGTTATGACGTAAAAATAATGCTCATTTTAATACTCACCTTGAATCATGGATAACATCGACCAGCAGTTTTTAAGCCTGTTCGTTACGATACAAAACGCATGTAACCTATGGGATTGTTGACATAGCTATTTTCAATATAATGTATGTTGGGTGAATACAAGTTCAGAGGAACGTAAGGATTCGAAATCCGAAAGTAATTGCTTTGAATGACTGACAAATTCGAGACTTCAGTGGGGCGTAGGATCACGGAAATGCATCCAGGGAACATTTATAGGCAGTAATTGGCTTGGATTCTCTGCTCTCTCTCTCTTTTGTATTGGTTGTTCGCTTTGACATCTTGTTTTATTGCAGTTGATGACCACTGATGTGTAAGAGGGGAAAACCTTCATATATGTACAGGTCACTTTCATGCATGGGGTTGTCAGGTAACCTGTAGTTTTGTAAAAGAGCTGCTAAGTTTTTAGTATGTATTTATTTATGCACTACTAAAAAATTAAACATGGCTGTATAAACTCGGAAAAACATATTCTTATATTTAGCTTTACGCATGCAATAGAACTCCTTTACTAACATACAAACTGCACCTTTTAACAGTGAAGCCTATACATTTGCTCAATTATAAAAAGCATGAATGATACGAAAATTGTACTAATGGCGTTTTCTGTGTCTGATTTTATCAGCACGCTCATCTTATATTCTCGAGCTACCGCAGTTTCTTCCGCACTCCCCATTCGTTTGGATAACCGAGCGTAAAATGAAGAAGTCTATAAGCACAGAACATTGTCCGACACTTGCGAGTTTCCAAGGGCTGCCAGATCTCTTTCTGTTTGACTAAGTACTAACAGTAGTTAGATGCATTCTCTCTCATGTACGAGTAACACTTCCAACTTCAAGAGAGCTTTCTTTATGAATGCCACTCTGTAAGTCGTATCTCTTTGCAATTCATTTAGTTTTGGGAGCAGCTTCGGTGGTAAAAGCTGCCGGACAGAAAGACTTGTCACTCCCTTTTCACACCGTCATTAGCAGGTTGCATTAACATTCAGCATTCTTTACATGCCTTAATAGCTTTATATCCATGAACTTTTTTTTGGTAATATGAATCGGCAACAGTTGTATTTACACTTCCATTGATAGAAAATGATCAATGGGAAAAATGTCTGTGTTTGGGAAGATGTTATAACTAGCCAGTATTTGATACATATTTAAAATGTACGGATACTATATTTTATTATTATGATTGGATATAGTTTTCGTTGTTGAGCCATGGTTGCACCTCTCGTCCTTAATACAGTTTTTGCATGCCATTTTCTCTATGTTCAAGCCAAATATATTGCTTGATTACCCTCTACGGGAAAGCTCGTTAAACTTTAAAACATGTAAATTGTACTCGATTTTTTTAAAAATTGTTCAAGTATGTGTGCATTCATACCCAGGCATAGCTTTATTGATAAAAGGTGCATAGGTCTTAGAAGTATGCTTATATAAATAATTACACACTTTTTCCTCAGCTTTGTTTTTCACAAAATTGCACATTTTCCCTGAAAAATGTTTATTTTGCTTTGGTTTTGGTGTAATTGAAGTTGCTTTTGGCTAAACTCGTTCACAACATGTTTATCATTTAGTCTCAGATTTAGAATTTATAGTATGTATAGAATTAGCGTAGATTAAGTAAATAAAGAAAAGTATGTACTAAAGTTATTGCTCGTATTAAAACATAAAAGATGTGTATTTCTGTCAATGAAATTTTTCCAAAGTAAGTATAGTGGAAATGTGATTGTCTCGTGTGTTTTAACTTACGAATAAGCAAGAAAGAATGCAAGAGTAACTGTACAAACCTCTTCGTCGATTCATGTGCTTCGTAAATGTTAATATTGCTGACATTTCGACACGTACCTAGCTTTTTTCTATTTTGTGAACTGTGGTCTGGTTTAAAATATCGGTGAAAATATTTACGGATTTTACAAAAGTTACATGAGCCGGCTAAGAGTTACGTACAGCTGTTTTTAAGTGTCAGGAGTTGTTAATTTCTCGTGTGTGTGTGCGTGTGTTACCTGCAGATTAGACTAACTTTCTGGATCAATATCATTCTGACAAGAAGTTCTCATCAAAGCAAATTAGTGAAGTCGTAGCAAACATGGTTCGAGAAACGCTTAGTTTTAGAGAAGTTCGAGAAGTTTAAACTTGAAGTGGCAGTCATATTCAAATTCTTCTAAGTTGTTAAATGTGAGTCCGCAAATTACAACAGCAAATATTTTAAGTTAAACTTTCGTACTGAAAGAGATCTATTATTATTATGCAATCGAAGACTATTAGTTCCTAAATCATACTTTGAGGCTTACTTACAAAATACAAGTTTTGGATTAGCTAATTTTGACGTGAATTTTCCATTTTTACTGTTTGCATGATCTATTTTCTCGAACGTTTCTTGACTCTTTTTCTGCAAGATTTTTTTGTTTTAATGAGTACTTTGTGTCCGTAAATATTCACTCCTGACATTTGTCCACCCTATATATATATACTGATACAAGGTTGAAGTGAATGCTTCTTTTATATCACCTTACAGTTTAAATATTCTAACACGAAACATAATATCTAGGTAGTTATATTCAGTGGTAAATACAAGAAATATGCAGTGCTAATTTTACAGGCTTTCATACATCTAATTTACATTATTGAAAGATCTCGTAGACAGGGAGGATATTAATTTAAATTTATATGTATTGGTATCGAATCCGCTTGAAATACGAAGCGTATTGGTAAGTTAGTTAAAAATCAGTATTGAAAACTCAGTAGTTTAAAAAGCACTATCAGAGTTGATGTAGTTTGGTTTCAGTTTATTATGGCATAAAAGCTAAAGGGGTTGAACCAATGTTACAGCCATTGAGTAAAGTAAGTCGTTCTCTAGGTATATACATTCTCTGCAAATTACCGATCAAATTATAATGCAGCACATGCAATTTAGTATGGTCGTAGTTAAATTTTAATTAATGTTATTTCAAAATGCTGTTCATCTAGTACTCAACAGTGAGCTAAAGCGACACAAATAATGATATAGATGAGTTTTCTCATTCTGTTTTACCTTCGTAAAGAATGCTGTGTTATTTTTAGCGTTATTCTTAAACTGGAAAGAACAAGAGATCTTTATATAAAGGAGAGATTGGCTACTCGTACCAAGCTTAAGAAAAGCATTGATAGTCAGTAACTGAAAAGTTGTAACTGTATTAAATGCAATTATTAATGGATTATGTGCTTACAGGCTGAAGCCCGAGCTGAGTTCGCTGAGAGATCAGTGCAGAAATTGCAGAAGGAGGTAGACAGACTGGAAGGTAAGAACTTAGTACTTTTTAACTCAATAGGAACCGTGAGAAATCTGAGTATAAAATCGATAGTGTTCATAATTAGGATGTTTCTGTATCATTAAAATGCGAGCGATCAGATGAGGACTAGGTGATGCAAGTTTACTGAGCATTTTTACCATGAAATATCAAATGGGTGTAAATGCGATCTAGATAGTCGGTTTATTAGCAGTGAAACCATTACCGTTCCTGGTCTTTTCAGCAATTCACGATTACATCAAAAGTACGTTTGTAAAGCGCCTTTTGCCAATTCTGTTTCGTGGAATTTACAAGTTCAGTTCAGCAAATGTTCGCGAGAGAGTAAATGTAATGTAAATATTTAGTTAAGAACGTACTCAAGTAAAAGTTCTCGTAATCATTAAGATTTTTCTTTGTCTTTACATGTAAAGATTTTCTCATTTTTGAAAGCATTATACGGACGTATTTAAATATTAAGGTGTAGCACATTTTTGGTTACGACGGGATCTAAAAGTAGTTAGTCGTATGATTTTATTACGGAACAATGAATTCTTTTCATTTCTCGTACTTCTAAATATACCTAATCCTTCCGTCTCTAACGAACGTTCGTTATTTTTAAATATATATCCTTGAGAAGATTTATTTAGTTCAAATCTTTTAGCTGAACAGTTTGGAAAGATAGGATGGTTAATAACTATATAATAATGATTCGTCATTTTGACTATAAAGTAGAATTTTGGAAGCTTCATTTTAGTAGATAATTAAAAATATTCATTAAATATGTGATGCTTCATTTTTTTGTGGAAATTTTTATCGATCATTTTGACTAGATGATACGTAAAATCGGAACCTTAAAATGTGGAATGACGGAACATTAAGTTGGTTATTTAAACAGTTAAGGTTACCTTTGATTTAAATAGTTTTTACCGGTTACCTTGAGTTTGGTTAGGAGGTAATTTACCTTGTGAACTAAAGATTTTTTCACATAGACAGCTGAAGTGGATAATTTTGACAGCTTAATGTAAGTAAAATGTTGCTTGTGAAAGAGAAAACTAACACATATTTATATATATATATCATTGTGATAAATAGGTGACATTTTGTACATTTTTGTTCTTGTTTCAAGGGATAGTGCGTTTAATATTCAATATATATATACAGTATATGTTGCGCGTGTTTTGAATTAGGACAGTAGCACGTTTTTAGTGTATATGTTTTGTCTTGAATTTATATATGTTTATTTGAAAATGTTTATCGTTCAAAGATTGTGCAGCAATTAACGTGATTGGACAGTGCTTAAGAAATTGCTTTAATGATTGTAAAACTGACATTATGATAGGCTTTGATGTTGTAAAGAAATGCATTATATATATATAAAATATAAGTCGGTGTTCATAAAATAACTTATGTATATTAGAAGGTTTACAAGCAATGCAATTGGGGCATTTTTCCCTATAGTAATAAACCTTTTTTTTTTTTTTTTTTTGTAAAACATTCTAGATGATAATTTTCAATTTGGTAGATTCATTTTGATCTCGTCTTCAGTGAGATGTTGCGTTAATGAATTCCCATGCTTTTTCCTCCCAGTTCCGTTGCTTGTAACGATAGAAATATTTGTAAAAAGAAACAAAGTATAGTGTGAATTCATTAATGACCTCAGCTGGTGTGGTGTGAATATTACACGCACGATTATTGTATGTGCATATGCATAATTTGTGTGTACGCGTCAGTCTTTATTAGTAAATTCATCTCATTGATTTTCTGTTAATAAGTTCACACAATCACCCCTACATTATTATCATCGGCAATTTGTTACATATTAAGTATGTTCTGGATATTATAAAATATGTGAGGGATTGGAAGTAATATTCACACCATTTGGTTTCTAATCTTGTTTCTGTCTAACAGCATGAGCGAGATACTTTCCAGTTTTAATAGTGTGTTTATAGATGTGTTACTAATACCATTTTAATATTAGCGAAATAATCTAATCGATTTTCTATATGAAGTTAGAATCCATGAAAACATACCCCTTTTTCATAAAAACACCTGTCCAACGACATCGAAGGAAAGCTGTATGAAGATAATTGAATTGTTATAGCCAATCATTCTCCCTGTATTTTGCCCCGTCCAAAACCTGTTTTAAAACTATTCTTGAATAAGCCCCGGTTAAAACATCTTGAACATATATGGGACAGACGTGCTTGCACTTTGCACCTTTATTGTACCTGTTGAAATTTTTTGCAGATGACCTCCTGGCTGAAAAAGAAAAGAATAAAATGCTACAAGAAGAGATGGAAGCCACCTTGCATGATATTCAAAATATGTAAACCATCACGCATGTTGAGAGGAGAGGCGTGTGTAATCCCCAGGTTTGATGCATTTACCTCCCTTGCATATCCTGGTAATATCTTAAAGTATTCGTTAAACATGTTGGCATCTTCAGAGGGAGGGGCGGGGAGGATATGATTGTCAAGGAATTGTCTTTCCAGGGAGCTGATTGTATATTTATTCTGAATTTCAGACTTAATACAGTTATGATTTTAATTTCACATGTTCAGATTCAATCTGAAGCAATAACGTTCGTTTTTAATGACGATTTGGATAGGCTAGAATTCAAATTTTCGTTAAGATAGAATTGTTTGGAGTCACTTTGCTTCACATTCCCAAGACCGACTTCATATATTTTGAAAGAATATCCTTTTTATTCTATTCTACAGAATACTATTTTGCATCAACATTTATCGAAAAGTTATTAGAAATAGTTAAGAATTATTGCAACATTCCAATCGTCCTTTTGACGTACGTGCAACATTCCAATCGTCCTTTTGACGTACGTGCAACATTCCAATCGTCCTTTTGACGTACGTATCACAAGCTGTTCAATGCTCAAACTATAATGCACTGAAAATATAACGAAGTGAATATGTTAATCAAATGAATTTCCATGATTTCTGACATTCTAGAGTAATTAGAACCAAAGGCTCGTTTTCCAGTCTTTTTATTCATTCATTACCAATTATTCGAATACAAATATAATTGAAGGAAAAAGTAATTTTAGGAAGGTTTTCATAGTGAATTCTATCGGCGTTAGAAAATTCTAACAGTTCCAGAACTTCGTCTAAACATTTTGGTCCGGGTTTATCCAAAGCGTTTGTACAAAATAGATACAGCGTGAGAAACGTTTCAGTCAGCTTCAGTGATACTGGTCAAAGTAGGTTACAGCTAATGACGGGACTTTTTTTTTTATTTAAGCTAATTTAAAAAATGGACCAAAGACTCAGAAGGGAGGGAAATTGGTTGAGAGGCCTCAGTGCCTACGTGTTTGTGTGTATATTTTCACTTTTTTTTTTAAGGATACTGGACAAATGACAAGCATGAATGTGTGTCAAATGAACTACGTGAGATTTTGACAATGTTCATTTTTTCTGAGAAATACCCGTAATGGATGACGTTATACGCCAGGTTTTCTAATTTATCCTCTATAGAAATTGTTGGTTAGTTCATTTGAAAGATATAAGTATTATTGGGATCGCTTTCCAAAATTTCATAATTGCTTTTCATTTGTCCAGTATCTTTAAAAATATGAAAAACACAC
>JAGDQP010046531.1:0-10071 GCA_022664845.1 Lepisma saccharinum
GGGAGGAAGTGGAACCAAGTGATGGCAACACAGTTCGAAGATCTTACAAAGAATCGGCAAAAGTTACTGCTCTTAGCGAGGATCTTCGTGAATTTCTTTGAATGTATTTTAAGACCTTTAGGTAACTATGATCAGGCCATATGGATGATAATGTGATGAATTAGTTTCAATAAAGAAAGTGGGAGGAAACGGGACTACCCCGAGAAAACCCACGCGCACGGTGTTTGCCCACCGCAAAGCCGACATAGCATGAGAAGGGAAGAGGATCTTCGTCTATCCGCAGTTTCGCTACAAGACTTGTCTTCTTAGTTTGACGTAGATGCGGCTTCATTCGATAAGTAAGTACGTGATTGAACCAAAACACTTGTATCCTTAGCGATGTATCGTTGGTTCTACATGTCTGCTAGTGTGCAATGTAGATTCTAGTCCATGGATCTACCACTATGTCCAATGCACTTCTTCTGATAGGTTAGGTGTTTTCAAACTCTTTGACTGCCGTAACACTAAACAGAAATTTATACTTCCGCCGTACCACCAAGTAATATTACAGAATTTTCAATCCTAATATTTTAAATTACAAGAGTATATATTGCCAGTAATGATTATAAGATGAGGCAGAACATTTAGTAGTGCGCTGGTCTTGTAATCAGGAGATCCCACGATAGATAATCGATGCCGACTATCTTAAATGATGTTTTCTCACATTTCCCTCAGTCACACCAGGCAAATACTAGGTTGTACCTTCAATAAAACTATGAAAGAGAAATATAAGAAAGAACATTTTTTTAAAAAAATAACGAAAACATTAGAAGTTAAAATAGCTAAGTTCTGCTCTTAATGACAGGTAATATTATGTATTTATCACCTCATTAAAAATGAAGATTTATACTGGTTGGAGATTCGGTGCACTCTTGAAATCAAACAATATTAAATATCTTAAGTTCAATATTTTTCGAGAACTTCATGGAGTATCACCTAACGACCTTCTGCGTGCCACAAGTGATCCGAAAATCCCTGTGATAATTACCGGAAGACACTAGGGAATGTAGAAATAAGGACTTGAAGTTTTTCAGGCCACCTCATTCCAGAAAAAAAATCTATGTCCTCCTCAAATGAAGACATTATCGATTTTCTATTAGTTTCTCTGATCCGTTTATATCGTCTCGTTCTTCCACTTCACATAACACATAAACACTTCCTTCCTGATGTATTGGGTCTCATCAAATGCCCTGAAGTGTCAGACGGTGGTTCGTTTTTAGAAAATATAAAGTCAGGCGACAGTATCCTATATGGTGACAGCGATAGTAAGTGATAAACGATGTTTATATGTCATCTAATATTATTACAACGACTATTTTCCATGTTACCTTTCATCATTTTGAATCATCGAATAACGTTATAAACAATATTTCACACGTTATAAATGTTTTCTTAATTTTGGTCACGTTTTGGTGATTCTGTCGCATTTTGCAGTAGCCTAACTACAATTCCGCTAGACCCCACGTTTCTACGGACACAGCTGTCAAGGAGACCTACAGTATTGTTCCCATTCGTCGTATTTTTTATATAAAATGTCCTAGTGTCCTGACTTTTTCTGAAATATTCCGCTTTTTTAAGTTTTCTTTACTTTCAGAAGTAATTTCGTTACAATTCATATCAAACCACACACACTTTTATAGCTTAGCAACAAACAAGAAGTTAGTGTCACATGATACTTAACAGGAACTTCACAAACGAAGATGACGGATGGACAAGTTCGCATTACGGACTGCATCTAGTATCTACATCTAGATCTGTGCGGCAAGATATCACTTTGTCAACTTTCAACTCTGTTACGTACATACTACACTACAGTGGTATAACTACAATATCAAGTACTGGAGTAGATTGTACTAGAGGATTGGTTCCCTTGTACTTACAATTTATAAGGTAACTGGTGAAGGTAGTAAAGGGGACCGTTACTTTCTGACTTGCATATGGTAAGGTACAAAGACACTTGTACTCTAGAAACAAGGTAACATTCCATTTAGGTACAAGGACCAATTTATAGATTTTCCTTACAACGAAATTTATGTTAGTTAATAGGTGTATTTTTATATAAGTACCATATGGTAATTGCAACATGTAATATGAAATTGATTTGTTCAGAGTTTTACTAAGTAACAAATTGTAAATGTCCCGGTTGCTGAAGAAAACATTATGGAAACCCTAACCTACAGGAGACATAAAAATAGATGAAAACGAGTTAAAGGGAAATCCAACTAACATGACAAGAGAAATCGCTTTAAAGTTTGTTTTCAAAATTTTCTGAGAATTTCTAAAAGAGAGGGAAACTTAAACCCAGACGGAAGCTTTCACACAATCTGGAGAAAATCACCGTTTTAGAAATTTGTGTGGTTTCTGCATGCGGGAAGAATTTGCTGACACTTCGTGTTTGAGATGTGCTAGAAGAACCTTAAAAGGGCCTTTTTAAAGTTCTAGTTACGTTTCTCCTTCAAACTCGTTGGTGATTGGCATAGTCTTTCCCTCTATCTCCGATTGTTTCCTCACATACGGATTACTTTGCTGAATTGAGTTACTTTTCACATCAACCCGATCTTGTGACTAAAAAAAATTCTTTTGAAAAAATCAGGATATAAATAGAGAAAATTTACTTTGCCACGGTGTTTTTGCTTTAAGCTTTTGAAATAGACAAGTCTTGAGGTTCGCAATAAGATGTAACAATAGATACTTTATTAAAAATGGTACTTTGATTTCTATATATAGCGAAAAGTTACTGAAAACGGTTTCTTTAGTGCATCTTTTTTTGTTTGCGATACATCATATCTATCTACATTTGCACAAATCTTTAATACATAATAGGCTGACTGTTTCACTTCTTTAATAAGGTGAGTACTTCTATGATCTTTTTGTTTTTCATTATACAGACCTACGCCATAAAGTAAAGTATCTTCACTTTCAGAAAGATCTACTTTATTCACTGTTTCGTTGTCATTCAGTTCGTTCTCTTCAGGCAACTCTGTGAGCTTACTTGCTTTCCTTCTGTTGGGAAGTTCAGCTTAACAGTTCTGAAACTGTATTGTACTTGCTTTGTACATTGATTGGTAAAATGATATTGATGTAAGTCGAAGCTCCGTATCAACTATCAAACATCCCATTGCTTGGCATTGATGAACCACAGAACTGCATGGGGTTCACTCTATAACAGGGGTCTTATCCGGACTCCAGAAAAATAATTGAAGACCGCTGCTATGTAATTAATTTTCTACCAGCGAACATAAAGGAACACTTCCTAACTGCATAAATGTTCCAGTTCTGGAACTGTCTTCTTGGGTCAAGGTTTTGTTAACTTCTCCACGCTTCTGGTAAGCAAAGGAGCGAAACCAAGTGTGAGCTGGCATCAATCCAAATATAGATCAGCTGACTGAAAACTGGACAATACAGTAAAACATCTTTACAAACAGCTCATTGAAAGCACTTTCATGAACTTTTTCACATTTCCTCTTTTTACCCTTTTTCAACATATTGAAGTTATCTTATGACATTTATGTTCTAATTGAAAACATTAACCTCTTGTTTGGTGTATCGAACCTGTCACTAACCTCAGTGACTTTACCCTCTAGATCATGGACTACGTCTTGGTGCATGCCTGAAGCAGCATGTCTATGTTCGATCTAAGTACCCCAAAGAGAGCTTGATCCTTTTTCCCCTGCTGGAGGGTATTCATGCTAATCTCATGTTTCCAGGGTTGCTACACATGTTTATAAGAAATTATGATGTTTTATGAGGTCTTTTGAGAATACAAAGTACAAATATTAAATTTCATTATTGCAAGTACGTACACTCATTGAACCATTAGAAGTTTCGTATTTCCTACGAAATCTATGAATCATTAAGTTATATGATTAATGTGCAATTGTATGACACATATCAGGTCAGAGATTACTATTAATTGACAGAAATATATATTAATTATTAGCATAATGTGAAATGATCTGTAACATTAATAAGATAACCATTTCTCTAATGTTCTATATATATATATTTGGAAGCCCCGTTTAGAATCGATCCAATTGTGAATGTGAAAGCCTCGAATGGTAACAACAGAAAAACATTAATTCCGGCTAAAATAGAGTAGCGATTATATTATGCTCAGTGTGGAAATTGAAGCAGTTTTAGGTGGGGAGGGGGAAGTCTCTGTTTCTACACTAATGGAGCCGCTTCATAATGTCTTTGTTCCACAATTATCTTATAAGCTCTGCTATTTTTTATCATATATCTAGTGTATGTTTTTTATGCTTTTCAATGCTTAAATTTCATCAGGGATTACTTAGAATTCTGTCCCTATATTTCTTGATTTAGTGCCATATTAATTTAAATTTATGGAATCACAAATACGTCAATATAAATTTTCCAAAGTATAAAAACTAAAAACACAAGTCACAATCATTGTTGTATTATCACGTAAATTTATTTATTTATTTATTGAAGGCACTCTTTTTTTTATGAATATTGATAGTTGTGAACATAACTTCTAGAATATATGTACGCATAATGAAATTATATACAAAGTACGAATAAGCCAATCACAATATATATATACTTTCTTCTAAAGTAATAATTTGCGGATCGCCATGTTAGGTCTTATTATTCGCGCTTCCTACTTTCAATTTCTGAAAGTACTGAACAACCCATAATACTACTAAAATTTAAAAAAAACTAATATTTATTAACATCTATGAAATTAATTGAACCAGATTTGGATTAGTTAATTTGAAGTATTATTTAGGTTGCTTTCCAAAATTATTGTTCTCATTTTTCTATTATTTTTTTTAATACGGACATAATTACTAATTCCTCTCAAAGTAGATTTGAAGTTGGGTTCCTTTCTTTTTGATTTGTTAAACTATCCGGTGTTACTTTGTCCGTAAGTAATATTTTTGCAGATGCTCAAGCTCACAATGTTGTTCAAATCTTTTTGAAAAACGCAAAAGATCCTAACAATAATAAAACAATAGTTGAAAACATGATAGATATCTTTAAAAGTTTCAGTTGTTATAAATATTAGCGCCAGTTTATCCAGAGTCGTTGAGTTCTTTCAATGAGATCTAGATGATATCAACGAAAAACAAGAAGAAAAACCTCAGCAAAATATAAAGAACATATTAATAAAAAAATGTAGTTCCATATTTATACGAAAATGTAAAGATGAAGGAAGTGCACTTATAATGTATGTTCGGAGACTATATCGTGCTTACCAGACATATTTTTAAACACACATTTGAAGATTTGTGGACAAGACTATTTTGCTGATTTTATTCATTAATACAGTTGTACATTTCGTAGGTTTGCTTGGCATTATTGACTTCGTTTATTCACCACATACAGAAATGAAATAATGTGAATTCTATACATTTTCTTTCTATATTTGTTTTAGAAAAAGTATACAATGACCGTAAAAAAATTTGTGTATTGTTATCCAACGTAAGACCATTAATGTTAATGAGTTACTCGCTAGACAATGTTTTAAAACTCAGTACATTCTAAAGCTGTAAAGTCGTAAAAGCAAATCCCCGTTTCTTCCGTGCAAGTGGGAATTCACAGTACTTCTGACAAATTAAATTTCTGCAGATCCTGACCAACAATTCGATTGTAGGTTCTGTAATTCAGGAAGTATAAAACTAACTTCTGTGGATCAGTTTTGAAATAATAAAGAACACGCTGCACACCATACAGCATCTTGTATAATATCAGTTAGTCTTTATTGATTTCAAATAAATGTCATTCTTCGACATGAAATCTTCCACGTAAATTATCTTTTGATGTTGGTTGAAATATTTTCTTTCTACAAATTTCGACATCCAACAGATACTTTGATGGACTATTACTTGCCCTTTTAAATGTACCTGAGTTATTGAAAGTCCTCGAAGTTTGGCAGGGTCATACAATCTATCTCTTTATGACATCAAATAGTCTAATAACCGTTAATCACGCTACATAAATTATTAACGTATGAACAGTGAATATGAACCCGCCGGACAATAAGACATCTGACGCTCCTCAATATTCAAAAATATTGGACATGTCCGATGATTCGGATAAATCAAAGCTATAAAATTGTATACTGCCTTGTGAGTTCAGATTCCATTTCAGTAATTTTAATTATATGATTATTTCAATTTTATTTTATTTTACTTTTGGAATGTAAAGTTCATCCTTTATCTCACGCTCATCGAGCTATTAACAAGTTCTCCCCTAAAAACCACAAAGGCAATGATGTTCCGGGGAAGTATCTAGGAGATGCCTGGGAATTTCTCCCCTTTCCCACCCTTCAATTACCACACTGATTATGCAGAAAAAGTTAATTGGGATCAGAAAATAACAACAATGTGTCAAATACCATGAAAAAGGTTAATATTTAAATAAAATAATTCAGGTACCAATAAATGACAACAGTATACTCACAAAGGTCAAATAATGCACTGATAGGTAGATGCTGAAGAATACTGTATCGTTCACGTGTAATACTGGTCGCATAACATTGTCATAACCACATAAAAGATCCCTTTTTAATCGAAAAATAGCTGTTTTGCCTGTCACATTGAGTCCACAGTAGAGAGAATCTGAAATGAAATAATTTACAGCTGCTAAGATATAATAATACGTATTCCAAGAATACACATGGTGTTTAACATTTTGCGTCAGAGCAGATCACTGATTACTAACAGATTACTAACAAATATATGTTTGTTAAATTCTAACACAAACATATATTTCCAAAATTGTCCTCCCAAGTTTTCAAACAATTATGGTAAAAATGTAACGAACAATGTAAACCATAAAACCCAATACATATACTAGAGACAATATATTTTCAATCTTACATTCTAAAAATAAGAATTTTGCTCAAACGTAAACCTAGTTTTGAGTATAAAATTCAAGCTTGTTTTTTGTGCTTAGTGACTAGTAAAAATTTACGCTGTTAGAAATTGTTATACTCAAAAGTAATAAATATTTTTCAACCTTTTGTTTTTATTATTGGTTGATTTACGCTACTTCTTGCATGTGTATTGAGTATGTTCTTCGGGAAGTATGAGACAAGGCACAAACCTTTGTCTTTCCAACGTACTTTGGTTAATTATTGTTTTGTAGTAAAGAAAATAATGTACATTTAATCTGTACGCTTGTAAAATATTCGCTTCACTCTATTACAAGGATAACCACAGAACATTTCCATGACGAACATATTAGTACGGTATACGGTATAAATTGCCTTACATAAGATTGTAGTGAAAACAAACAGGAACCAGAGCCGAAACCGGGTCACTTTTGTTGACCCGGTCTAACCCGGCGAGCCGGACCGAATGACTCGATTGACCCAGTCTGGGAAACATAATCAAATGGTAATTTCGGCGGCCTCTGGGGTAACATCTCCGATCCTGGGCACCCCTAAAAAACACTGTTCAAACGGAAGTAAGTAATTAAAAACTATGCTTTCTCCTTCTGGTTACCGGGTCTAAATCGACCCGCTCGGAGCGGGTCTGAAGCCCAGGCCCGGTGACCCGGTCTAAAACTTGGCCTGATTGATCCTGTCATCCGTTTCAGCTCTGACAGGAACTCTACAAGAAGCAGCAAGTAAAGAGAGCGTACAACATTTTGTTCGCTGGAAATTGATGGATATCTTTAAACTTTGGTAAACTTTATTTTGACATGGGCCAGTCTACTAACTTTGGACTTCGTCCTGTCACAATTCGCCTTTAGCCATTAAAATCCACACCCATGCCCTTACCGGGACTCAAACCCGTGACCTTCGAGTCTTTGGCCTACTGCCGTAGATCTCACGGCTACCCGGTCGGCTGATGGATCTCTTGTATTGTCTATATGAGCTATAGGCGAATTGTTCTTGGATCTTAAAGAAGAAATTGCTTTTATTCTAGAACCGTTTCAATTTTTGTACTAGCAAATAGTGAAGATCTTCAAGTTTGAAATGGCGTGTTTTTTTGCGGGCCATTTTCACGATTTCATAGAAAATATGATTCCGTGAAAAGTTTAACAATTTGCAATCGAATAATTTAAACATTGCCGTTATCCTCTAAGAACCTATTGTTACAGACAGACAAACAAAACCAAAATGAGGTTGCTTCAAATATACTGTGATTGTAATGCAATTACTACTGTGATTGTAATGCAATTCTCCGTTACGACTGGTATTGATTGAGTATTCAAAACGGTGTTGTGGTTTCTCGATACCAATGAAACTGTATTAAACACATCTTGATCTTGTAAAATTTTGTTGTTATTGCATATTACAGAGTGTTATCATTCAACTGGTTCACTCGAACAAGTTGTTAAAATTTCTTAGTTTCGCGGAATCAGCTGTTAAAATAATTTTATCAATAGGTAAAAAAACTCTGTAAAAAGTATTAAATGTGTCTTGGACCTCCAAGGTAAATTATGAGTGACATATATAATTTACAACTCGTAAATGAGTGTGTTCAATCGATCATTTAACTTCTTGATTACCAAGTCACTAACTTTTTTATGTTTCCTTCAGTTTTATAATACTTTAATTTTACATAAAAGCATTACAATATTCGTTTATTATTTACAAAGAAATACTATTTGCTAAACATTTACTGTTACATTAATGTTCATCGTTATTGTTTAATCAGGGGTTCCATTGTTTAATAGTTAGAGCGCTGGACTCATGTCCGCGTGATCCCGGGTTCTGGAGTTCCACTTTTCGGCGTCCATCCAGCGTCGTGAGGTAAACTGGGGAGTCATGTGAGTAAAGACGTGACCGCCACACTCGGTCTAAAAAGTCCTTGATACGCCTGTTCGTGACCAGGTGGCGCGCAATGTTGACCACTTAGCCGTCACTGAGGTGGACGTAGTTCCACCAACAACGGACAGATGACGTTGGGGCAGGCTCAGCACCTGTCGGTCTGTCACGCCAGTGGTTATTACTATTATTATGTTATTGTTTAAACGTCAATCTTTCTAAGGGAAAATTAATTAGTAATATTGATTAGATCGGATTCTGAATGACCATTAATTACAACGTGCTTATCCTCCAGGTCGGAAGAAGAAGAAAAAGTTACGCAATGTATGTGAAACATTGTAATATACTATTTCACTTTTTAATTTTCCAGATTTTTTTGATGAACGAGATTTTCTTAAGATAGAAGTTCCCCAAACTACCAGACAAGAAAAACGATGAAAGTAGTTATTGCGGTTGGCGCGGACATAGAATGGGAACTAGGAAAAGCATTGCTACCAATGAAAGAACTTTTCTTCTTCTTGGAAACCAGGGTTTCCGCCCGGATTTTGAGTTTGGGGGAGGGGTGTAAAGTCAAAATTAAGAGGGTGGAAGTTAAGATTTGTACGGTTTCTATCGATTTTTCACAGTACACCCCCACAGGGGGGACTGCCGGAATCACTGTTGAAAAAATATCTTATTTCAGAATACTAAAATACGATAGGAAAATTTTCTGCGCAAATGAAATGGTAGGGATGTCACTATCGAGTCAAGAAGAAATAGAGAGTCTGTACTTGAGGAATCAACTAGCCTTATGTATTCAACCTTCATCGAAATCTTACAGGTTTTTCGAGAAAAAAAAATGATGTTATTTTATTTTGAGAATTTGTCAAATATCCTGAGAATGTACTCTTATGTTATTGAAATTACCAGTAATCAGGTTTCCTGTACATAAATACCGATATACCGAAATGCTCATTGATTATCTTGTAATCACTATCATTATTATTCTTCGAGTTACATTCCTTTTTTCTCAGCATCGTTACCTCTTCTAAAACATCTTTAAGTAATGATTTACAGTGTTACCAGATTGTAGTATAACATGGTAGACGCAATTGGTACTCGAGTGTGGACTGAGAGATAAACAATACAGCTCATTGGAGCTTCTGTACAAGATTGTTTAATTTTCCGGATACACGGGATCCAGTCAATTGCAAGCCCAAAATAATCTTTAATAATGGTTTTAAAAAACGAACATTTCTCGGTAAATCACAAACGGAACATGAACGTACACTTAAGTACATTACTGGAAG
>JAGDQP010046532.1:0-15272 GCA_022664845.1 Lepisma saccharinum
CGATAACTCAAATTTTGTCTTTTCCCCTTCAGATTCGAGTTATCGAGATTCCACTGTGTATATCATAAGTGAATATGTTATGAGTGAAATCAGTGGCGAATGGTGAGGATAGACAGAGCAGACCGTGTCTTCCCATTAAAAAAAATATTTTGTTATTTTGTTTTTACTGTCACACGCTTTTCTAACGCTTTCAGAAAGAAGTTTAGGCACTGCGTAATATATAGCAGCAACAAGGGAATATTTTATGCTATTTTTGATGTTTTATTTCTTATTATATCTACCCAGTTTGTTAATTGCGCGCTTCGCCACTGTCTGAAAATACAAATAGAGGCCAGAATTGCAAAGGCGAAAGCAGGATTCGCTATAAAGAATAACAATTTCTATGTACTGAAGAGCAAAGAGCTGATGAAAAGATTGCTTAAACATTTTGTGTGGAGTAGAATGTTGTATAGGGTCGATACGTGGACTCTACGAAAGATGAACAGTGAAAGAATTTGAAATGCGGATATGGATAAGAATAAAAAAAGATAAGTTGGAGACAGAAGATACTGGAAAGTAAACGAAAGAGAACAATAATTGAGACAATGAAGAAGAGAAAACGAAACGGGTTAGGACAATGAATAGGTAGGAGTTGGATAGTGAGGGGCACAAATGAAAGTATGATTGAGTGGGAAAGAGGAAGATAGGTTTTCGTAGAAATAGTTTAACTTATTTTCAAGGACCTGTCGATTTTGGAGGAACATTGCTGATGATAATTTATGAGTTTGACCAATCACAAACAAGATTATTTTGCTACTCAGGAAAGTTCTCCTAAAGCTAATTCACCGTAAATATCATTGCATGCTGTGTTTTGCTATGACGACACAGGTCCCTTGATCTACTCGCAAAAGTCGTTCATTTAAGATAGGTACTAGGAAGGCGAGACAGGCTCAACCCCTTGTTAGGAGGACTATTGGTGGAATGAACTGGTTTCTCTCAGTGACACTAGGCGATTGAAACCTAAGCGTCTGCCATTCACGTTCCTTATCACATTGATATAATTAAAAATAAAAACTGCTATTACACGAAGTCTGCTCCCAACACTACACTTGTCAGACCGGAACCTTCCCTTGTTAGCATCGATATTTCATGGAATATCTACAAAATAGTTTTAATTTCAGTTACGGTTTACGAAACTTAACTTCACCAAATGATAGTATTGTCTAGTATTTATTATTACTATTACTATTACCGCGTTTTTATGAACTTGGTTCTGTCCAGAACTTTCTTCCCGGTTCAAATCTTGTAAATCAAATTATAATCCCACATCCCATTGTTCAATCAACTTCAAACTGTGTACATTTTTGCGTTCCTGATGATAATATCGAAATCATTATTTAAGAATTTTGAAATCCAACATGGCCACAGCGCCATTTTGAAAATTCCTTATTCTCATTAAGAATACCTGACAGTTCTATAATTCAACAGACTTCATTGTACCCACATAGCATACAAGCTTATGGTGAACTTGACTTATGTAGTTACAATTGATGTAACAAGCTTGATTCAAATTTGAAATTGATCGTATGCAAGTTAACTTAATATCCCATGTTTGATTCAAGCTAAACGTAGACAGTTGTGTTCGGCAGCTAGCGTCGCCACTATAGAGAAGCATGATCGCAATATCTTTTAGACCTTGCACTTAAACTATTTATTTGAAGTTTGGTTTAAGCTTGTAATGCCAAGCTTGTTTTACGTTTACTGTAAGCTGGAAGCTTACAGCAAGCTTGTTAGGAGCTAAATAGTAAGCATGATTTAAGCTTGATGTAAGTTTTTACACTTGACATGGTAAGCTTACAGCAAGTTGGAATGACGCTTCATTCCCTATTCAAGGAAAACTCTGATAAAAACTTTGCATACACAAATTCATAGTTTTCAAGAGGAAGTTGTATAAAAAATGAATTACACTAAACAGAATACAATAAAATATAGTACATATATCAATTTTAAAACCACGCTTGTACCTAAAATATACTAAAAAGTAGAAAATAATTTTTCAGTTATTTATAACGTTTTAGGACTGAATGACTAGATCTAAAGCGTGCGGCGTACATAGAAAATATTTTTTATTGCTATTACGTAATATTAACACGAATATATTTCTTCAAGCGTGCAGAACGCTTCTTAAAGTCATATCACTCTAAAATGTTATAAATGAGTCGTCTACTTGCAAAACTTGTTAAACGACAATTTCAAAAAAAATACCAAGTTATAATGATCGTTTGAATCGTCTTTTACAAAGATCTGAAGTTAGCCAGGAGCAAAACCCTCTAAAATCGCTTTAAAATGGAATGAGAAAGTCACGTCCACTAGCAAAACCTGTCAAATTTGCTATGGCTACACAAGCAAAACCTGTTCAAACATTTCACTTGCAAAAGCTAGCTGAATCGCAATCACAACATGGCCTCCCGGAACAATACACATGCAAAACCTGTTAAAATCTCAGAACTTTGGATTGAGGGGATTCAAAGACAATGTTGTGCTGTTTCCTCTAACTATAGTTTATTTCGGCAGCTTTGATTTTCACGCAATGATATTGTCAACACTGCTTTCAACCGCCTGGTGGTTAGTGCGTTGTTTATTTACATGACTTCGTTGAAGTTAACCGTAACCGAAGTGTGTGTGTGCAGGAATTGTGTTATTAGGCTGGTAACATATTAGTTATTTAAGATGAATGACAGTGCAAACAGTACAAATACGATTGAAGTTGCAGTCATCGAGTTTCAGCTTATAGAGATTGATCCTGCAAAAGCAAACAATACCTCAGAAAATCCTTTTGATCTGTTAGACGAACAGGTTATCGAAATTTCTTAAAATGTACGAAATGTCGTAATTTTTGGTAACATCGATGCATGAACTTCTCAACCTTCGCATTACAGAATACTATTTTCATTTTATGTCTATTTTTAGTTCATGCATTTATATGTATTGTTTGTTTGTTTGTTTCAGATGCCAACATGTTGTTACTATGTTCGTGAGTCACTCACATTAAGTGTTTTAAGTTCTTTGTTCTAAGCACTATTTTTCAAATTTAGTAACAAAAATGTACCAAAACTTTGATTTTTCATTATGTTTATGCATAATTATAAAATTTACTAGAATGACCCTGTGAAAAGATACAAGCTTTCGGTTGTCATTATTGCATAAATTAATTCAACATGTTTTGAAAGTATAAGATGCATATTCAAGTGGGTATGTTCGCAAGATGGCCGAACGTCCACTAGCAAAACCCGTCTAATTTGCTTTACACCTGCAAAATCTGTTAAGCCAAAACTAAAAAAAAAAAAGTGGTTTAAGTGAGATTATACGCATTTTCACAGTCAACTTGGGAATTTTTTGCGCCTTAAAAACAAACAAACAAAAATATATATATATAATGATACCTAATCTGTGACTCAGCCGTAAAATGTTTTCGCCAATTTCCTCCGTTCTGTTTATGATGCGTTTAACAGGTTTTGCAAGTGGACAACTCAAATTATAACTTGAAAAATTATTTTCTACATTTTTGTAGTATATTTCTACATCACAATTCTGGACTGACACAAAAAGTGAATCATCAAGCTTTCTTTGACAAGTGGGACAACTTCACGCAAGCTTACCATATCAAGCCGAAAAGGTTTAGATCAGGTCGAATCCTGCAGTCTAGTTTATAATAATCATGGTTAAAATAAGTTTTGACAGGAAAAAAAATTAAGAAATTAATGTAATTGTTTTAAAAATAAATAAAAGATAACGTGAATGGGAATCGAAGCGAGGTCTTTTGGAACACTAATCTGATGCTTTAGTCATAAGACCACGGAATATCTCGACCTTACTTCGCTTTGCAAGCATTATTTATAGTAAGTTAATCAGATTCACAAGAGATTTCTGTAGTAACAAGGCTGAGGAGCTGCCGAAGAATAGCTTTCGACGAAACGTTGGTAGCACGTTATAAGACTTCAGCGCCATGACAACGAATGAAATTCAATTTGATTTCAAGTTTAATAAGCTTTTGCAGTAATCTGGTTGTTCCAACAAACTTGAATTCGGCTAGATGTAACAACCAGTTGTTCTAAGAAGTTAGTTTCACACTTGTTTGCCAAATTCAACATAATATCAACTTTAACAAGGTCAAAAACAAGTGACTGAAAACCTTGTTACAAGCTAGCATACTATGCGGGTTTAAAAAGCTTGTGTTTTTTTTAGAAAAACGATTTGTTTCTGTTAAAGTTGTTTTTATGTTTGTGTACAACACAACAAAATAAAAGAAAACATGACATGTTAACGTTCTGTCAATATACACACTTACATGCCTCCTAGGCGATTGACAACCAGCTTGCTTCCTATGCACCTCGAAGATTCCTGCATTTCCAATATCTAACGAAATACTACACGCGCATAAGGTTAAGTAAGCGAAGGGTGGTTAAGTCGGACATCATTAATAATGTCAATGGCTACAAACAAACAGTCACGATTAAGAGGACGGACATATATATATATATATACTCATGTCCATAGAGGCAGATCAATATGCTCATTAGAACATAATAAATATACTATGTCATTATTGAACATTAATTAATTTTTTTTTAGATTTCGATTTCATTACCAACAAATGCAAGTAAAAATGCAATTAATGTCCAAGAGTTAATGGGGTTTGTAGCCTAATAATGGACGTGTGCTATCGCGTCGTAAATAATTATTTAAAAAAATATGTCTTGAGGAATGTGTTTATATATCAACACCAACGTCAACGTCATAAATAAATGAGGCAGATTAGTCCTAACAAAACTTCTTCTTCTTCTTCTCATCCTCCTCCTCCTCCTCCTCCTCCTCCTACTACTACTACTACTAATCAAGCCATCAGGGTTCAGTTGGGAGAGTTAAGTTTACACCAAAGGTTCTGGGTTCGATCTCAGTGGCAGTTATCTTATCGGAGGATCTTCCATGGTCTTTCCTCAACCATACCATACTAATGGTCCTGACTAACTTCCTTAATACATCCTTTCCTGTCCCTTCTCCCATTCTGACAAGAACACCGTCAATGAGTTCATATCGAAACCTCCCGCTGAAATTTTGCTAGGAGAATCTACGTTCTATAGAAAGGTAATATAGAAAAAATAGCCACCCATACCAGGTGTATGCATAAGTAGTTTCCTTTTTAACTAAGAGATGGCGCCAGCGAAAAGAACGCAGCGTATTCATTTGACATATACGTCATTTTGTTCGTCTGACATTAAACTACAAACACACACAAGTTGAGTCCTCCAAACACTAGCGTCTTTGTTTTATCGTTCAGTGATCATGTCGAAGTTTGTGCCTGAAAAAGAACATTTGCGGCACGCATTGCTTTTCTTATTTAATCAAAAGAAAAAGGCTGTTGAAAGTCATTGTGTGCTGGTAGAAACATATGGTGAACACGTTCCATCGATTAGAACATGTGAGACATGGTTTTGACAATTTAAAAGTGGTGATTTCAGTGTGAAAGACAGTGCACGCTCTGGTAGACCACGAAATTGCGAAAACAAGCAATTGCAGGTGTTATTGGAGAATGACCAAACTCAAACTCAACAGCAATTGGAAAAAGCATTAAATGTGTCACAAGAAACAATCAGCAGACGTTTACGAGCAATGGGGAAGATCAATAAACTGGGTAAATGGGTCCCACACGATTTAAATGAACGTCAAATGGAAAGTCACTTGTGAAATGCTACTTCAAGGCCACGAAAGAAAATCCTTTTTGTATCGAATTGTGACGGGTGACGAAAAATGGATTTATTTTGAAAACCCGAAGCGGAAAAAATCGTGGCTTTCACCTGGAAGCCGGTCCTTCAACACCAAGGCCAAATCGCTTCGGCAAGAAGACCATGCTTTGTGTCTGGTGGGACCTGAGCGGTATTGTGTATTATGAACTCTTGAAGCCCGGCGAAACCGTTAATGCACAACGCTATCGCCAACAAATGATTAATTTAAATCACGCATTGATCGAAAGACGACCGGAATGGGCCCGAAGACATGGCAAAGTGATTGTGTTACACGACAATGCGCCGTCTCACACAGCAAAACCAGTGAAAGATACCTTGAAATCGCTTGGATGGGACATCTTTCCGCACTCCCCAGATCTGGCGCCATCTGACTATCACCTTTTCGCGTCTATGGGGCACGCGCTTGCAGAGCAGCACTTCAGCAATTTCGAAGACGTTGGAAACTGGCTTGACGAATGGTTTGCCGCAAAAGACAAGCAGTTTTTCTGGCATGGTATGCATCAATTACCTGAAAGATGGGCGAAATGTGTAGAAGCCGATGGCCAATATTTTGAATAAAACAAAATTAATTTCCCTTGAAAATTACGTTTTTTCTTTACCACAAAAACCGGAAAAAACTTATGCATACACCTGGTATTAACTACAAGGTACCGAGATAGGGCCTGGAATATTGGTTGAAGCGTACAAGAAGTGTATTTTATATGGTTCAAGAGAAGTGACTTCTGCTTCACTTTCGTCATGGAATGAAACACTGTCGAGCTGTAGCGTCTTTTCATACACCTCAGTACGCCTCACCAGGAGCTCTGAACTGGACCTCCCGAAATTAATTTTTTGTTGGAAAATTCATATAATTTTGCCTATTTTCGGGAATGTTTCATTCCCTGACGAAAGTGAAGCAGAAGTCACTTCTCTTGAATCATATAAAATACACTTTTTGTACACTTCGACCAATATTCCAGCCCCCTATTTCGGTACTTTTCACTTAATATGGGCAGCTAATTTTTTGTACATTACCTCTCTGTAGGACGTAGATTCTCCTTGCAAAATTTCAAGGTATGTTTCTATATAATCTCAGAACGGGAAACGGAGGGAAAGGATGCGATAAGGAAGTTAGACGGGACCAAGTTACAAGTTACCATCTCAGCATTAGCGTGGTGTGATTGAAGAAAAACCATCGAAGATCCTCCGATAAGATGACTGCCACCGGGATCTGGTCTCAATGACGGTCTCATTGTGAGTCATAAATGCCTATCGTAAATAAATAACTGTTTTCGTATCCCACAGTACTACTTTGGAATGACGTAAACAGTCTGTAGCTGCATATCTTAGCCAGTAATTCCGAAGGCTGTCAGTTCCGTTCCTGAAAAAGCAAGAAACATTACGCTTCCATTAGGAAAGAAGTCCAGCCTGGTAGGTACTTTCAGCACTATCCCTATTTTGGAACACTCTGTCTTTTAGAATGAGACTTAGAATCATCAATATATGATAGACTGTTGGCGCTAACTCTTAAGAATATGGAAGCCACGCCAGTACTTCATAGTAAATACCTCTCATTCTGTTTCTTAATTTTTGTCCCGTGGTGTTTAGCTCTCTACTAAGAGCAGAAGACCCTTTCAGTTGATCAACGATGTCTACTGTTCGCACAACTTTCGGTGCATTTCGACAAAATTTCTGCACAGTACACGACATGAGTAACCACGACCACCACGAGGAAGAACTTGTAATAAGCACCACCTAGTGATATCCACAACACTAACAACAAAACATTTGTTGACATCAAGTTTTTAGTTTTGGAAAGTGGTTGAGGATTTCACTAATGTCCAACTAGTGCTCACTTTGCTTAAAATTATCTTGAAGGAGCCATTCTCGATTAAGTAGGAGCTAACTGCGATGGACAAACCAACAGGTTATTGCAGATGTCCACCAACTGTCCATCAGTTCATGCTCTACCCAGCTTTACATTTCTTTTCATTTTCCGTATTAGCTACAGATCGTAAGACATAGATGAACTGAAGCCGTTGATTTGCCAGGTAAAGTTCTTGAAGAATGGTGCGTGGCTTTGCCTCCACGTATACGTTTCCAAATATCGTTATCAGTCCCTGACAAGCGTCCCCGACTTTCCGCATCTTAAAGACTATGGTCCCCAGCACGAGGTGTTTCGACCCAGAGACGCAATGTTCGTTCTAGAGTTGAGTATGTTTTTTATGTCCTTATACATTTCTGCCACCGAATGTTCCAGTTTGAACTTATAAAATAAAATAATCCATGAAACAAGTTGCTCCAAACATGTTGTACGAAGCACTGTAACACGTCCTATAACAACTTCAGCAACATTTCATACAACGTGAGAACTACCTTCAACGGGTATTACTCACCGTTTGAACAATCTCGTTGAAAACGAGACAGGGAGAGTTAAATGTGGAGATTGTTCATTTCGGCTATTTATTTCTGAACAACCTGGTATAATTCAACTACTAAGTGTACTGTAACTATTACTATTATTTACAATACTACTACTACTAACGAGTAGCTGTAGCTCAGTGGAAGAGCGTTGGCTTTGTATTCGAGAGGTTCTGGGTTCAATCCTAACTAAGGTTTCCCCAGAATTTTCCCTCGGTCATACAGGATAAATGCCGGGATGGTACCTTCAACTTAGGCCCTTGACGCATCCTTTCCTCTCTTCTATCCCTACCTAAAGACCGTAAAAACATTCAAATCCAGACTACTATTATCTACTACCACCGAGTGGCTGTAGCTCTAGGAAGTGACCAGACCACTCACTCTGGGCTCTTTGAACAGCTTGGCAGAGCTGATTATCAGAGATTTGCCTGCAAAAATTTGAGCCGAAGATGAGCACCCGTGGCAAAGATATACCACATTTGATTTTGACATGTGAAGTCAGTGGAAGTGTGTTTACGAGGGAAACTATAGGGGCCGCGGTGGTTCAACGGTTAGAGCGCTCACCTCTGGCGCTTGGGGTCGTCAGTTCAAACCCTGATCGTGCCATGTGGGCTTTGTAGATAAATATTTTTATGATCGTTTTGATTTTCGTTCTTTTAACTGTTTCAACAAAGAAACGTTTTCTCATCATTAGTTTCACACATTCTCCTGATCAAGTTCACATGTCATTAAATTTTGTCGCACAGGATTGGAGTTATGCCAAAACTAACTACGTCATTGGGTTTCTTAAAATATTCCAGCGCAGATTGATATCTCACTTGACACACTAACTATTTTTTTTTTAAAAAAGAGCCATAATCAAGATGGCCGCTTTCAAGATGGCGGTCATTGTCGTTATACCCTCCAGCATGTATTGTCTCCTGTCCAGTATCAATTATTAATGGCCATTTGCTTCAATATATTTAACAGTTTGTAAAAGAAAGTGCATTTTTCTTACTCTGTTATGGATTTACTTGCTCTGTACGTTTCATCTTTCTCGGGTATCCTTATCATTATTTGTTGACGATTAAAGCTATAATTTTTGCTGTGTAGGTTTATCAAGGCTTTATACCTACATACGAATTTTCATGAAAATTGTGCTCTGTAACTTGGTGAGTGTCACTCGTAAACACGCTCCCATTGACTTCACATTTAAAATCGAAAGTAGCATATCTTTTGCCCCCGGGAGCCCATCCTTGGCTCAAATTTTGCGGGTTACTGATATTGGGCTATATATCTGTTATATTTGGGCAAAATCCCAGAGTGAGCGGTCTGGTCAGTTCCTGGTCAGTAATAGAACATTAACTGCGCATTCGGGACGTCCCATATTCAACCTTAGCGGCAGACCAGCCAGACTGAAGTTTTCTTAGAGGTTTTCCCCTCAGTTACACTAGGTAAATGCCGGGATGGTATCTTCAACTTAGGCTCTAGCCGCATCCTATTCCCAGCCTAAACCTTAGATACATGAAGGGCATAACTAAATTCAAACTACTCTCTATGAACAATTTACTGTCACCGCCGTCGGTCCAGCGGGGGACAGCCGCTGTGTCGGATATGTGCAAGAGAACAGCGGCAAATGGCGACGTCTGTAGGTCCAATCCTTAAAAGGCAACTGACTTACTTTAAACATTAACAGCAATTCAACAGAATACAGTCACATTGGCGCTAAAAGGGATGAAATATTGGTACTTATACGTGCCAAGGCAGTGCCATGCCATAAAATTTGGATTCCAAACTGGGATACGAACTGTGATTGTTCCGGGAGGGCCAGGCTTCATGTCTCATGCCAGAATTAAGTTCCAAAATAAACAAGCCAGAATTGAATTATAAAACTGAAATATTGACTCAATCATTTAAACAATTCCAATTTGTTACAATGTACTTACTGTTCCTCTTGTATCAATAAATAACATTCTTAAAGATAATAAATTTCTATTTCACTTTTCGATTTGAAAACGCACTATAAATAAAAATGAAGACACTTCTTAAAATCTTTTTCTCATTTTTGATTTCTTTTGTGTGTGTGTGAGGTCGGCGCAAAATTAATTACTGTAACAGGCAATTAAGACCTACATTACTCAGCATGTTACAAAAATTAGTTTTATTTATAAATTTGGTTACGAACTCCAAGAAAAAAATCGAAATAAAAAAATATTGTATTTCTCTTTACTTTTTATTGTGCTTTTATGTCGATTTGACATATCTTTTTAAAGAAGTCTTTTGCGTTTTAGTGAGCTTATATCCTCAAACCCAGTCGGACAATTGCCCCTGCCCCCCCACCTAAATGACGCTTCTGAGCAGGATACACTTCATACTATAATAATTACCTCAAAAATGAAAAAAAAATAGTTTAAATATTTTTCAAGCATCATGAACATTGCCCTATTCAATCGATAGCAATTTATTGATTTAGGTGTTATTGTAGCGTAAAATCTCTGATTTTATCTGAATAGTCACGCTCGTGTGATTATAAAATATTAATACAAGGTTCATTGACAAACCAGGAAAAAAAATGACATTTTTTCGACACGTTTTCAGAAATATTAACAAAAGCGGAAACAAAGATAAGAGTCCTATGATCTAATCTAATGACATGAAACATTAAAACATATTGACAAGATTTTTTTAAAATTCCTTTACGTGAGTTCATTAGCGTGTCATACACAGAGAGAATGTATTTGATTTTTTTTTTGGAGGAGTGGTCCCCTCTCTATAAAAATCGGTTAATAAATATAACAATATTCTAAGTCAGCGGTCTCCAAACGTTTTTTTGCCGGCGGGCCGAATTCACAACGCAAAAAGAGGACTTAGATCGCATTGAAAAAGGATCAACTCAAAAGCGATATAGTAATTTTAATACATATCAATTTTTTTTGAAGGTTGTATTAAAAACAAGAAATTTAATAATTATTTGCACTCTGTTGAATATTTAAAAATAATGAAAATTAAAAAAAAATACTTTGTGCTTCAAATTGTTTTTCTCTTAGAGCCAATGTAGAATTATAATAATTGTAAGTTGGATTTATTTCTGAATCACTCAAAATCGCTACGCAGGCCACAAGTTGGAGACTCCTGTTCTACGTGACCGACAATTTCTTTTGTCTCTTTGGAAACTGGACAAATTGAATACTGGGGAGGAAGGATCGCCTCACGGAAGCAACTGAATTTCAATTTTGCACACCTACTCTTAACTAATTCGTATATAATTATACAGTATTGGAGAAGAACAAGGAAATATGTTAATTTACGTTAAAGTAAAGTCCCACTACAAGGTTTCAAAAACGTGTAAGAAAAGAAACAGTGATTTCGAAAATTACTCAATTTGACAAATGAGACCACTAATGCAAGCTTAGCAAGTCAAGCCTAAAAGGTTCAAACAAGGTTGAATCAAGCAGTCTACTTTAGAAGCATGAAGGTTGAAATGCCCTTGACAGGACAAGAAAGAAAGAAATGTACTTCTTTTTTTTAAAAAATGAAAAATTGCCCTGGGTGGGAAACGAACCGAGGTCCATAGGCACACCAATTCCATGCTGAAGTCACCAGACCATGGAACCCCACACGCTCTAGCTGGCTTTCCAAATGCTATTTATACTTACAAGGAGACCGTCAAAGGTGTCATACCGAAACATACCCTGAAACTTTTTTGTGCGTGTAGATTACTCCAAAATAACATTTCATACAAAATTTTAAGTGCCAAATTCAAAGTGTAAGTAGGTAAAATAAAAGTCAAAAATTGGAAAATTTTGCTACAATAACTTGAATCAGGTTGGCCACACTGCATAAAGCTGGGCGTCCAGTAACGGTTATCACAGTAGCTAATATGTGGAAATAACTTTTAAGACTAATAGTTTTAATAGCAGTTTAAAACTAACTGTTTATAACTGGAAGTTATTTATTCTCAATTGTAAAGAAAGTAGTATTAAAGCACCATTTTTGATTTTCTTATTTACCTTTCGCCTGTTATGTGTGGAATGCAGTAGCGTATCCTGTGGACTATCTAAGCTAGCACCGCAGCCTACGCTTGTGAACATATATTTTGATCTACTCAAATAATATTAATTTACATGAAATGCAGGCCAGGACACCTATCATCCCCACTGAATGCCCATGGACCCCTTTCAAAACTACCTTCTGGATACATGCCTGATTTGAGTGGTGGCTTTTAAAGACTTATTCTTAACACTAATAGTTTGTGCAAATATGATTAAAAGTTAAAATTCCTTCATTTATCCGTCGCGCTGTACTTTCGAATTCGGATTCCAATATATCAAGCGCTTTGTCGCATTCTATTGTGAAGCCCAAAACCGTCATCATAAAAGTTTAACAGGTTTCTAACACCTGTAGACACACGAGGATCGTCACTTGTTATGATATATGTTCTTTCTTCGAATACTTGCTGCGGAAGCTACAGGACGTTTACTGGAATCCACACTTACACTACATTACGAACAACGAAATGTATTATACATTCTTTACTTTTGATTAATTGAATTAGATACTTTTTTTACAATTTTATTTTAAGGGCTTTAGTCAACTATGGTTCGGAACATTTTGATTGATTAAATCGTTATGAACGTTCTAAATGTATTGGTGAACTTCCAAGGACGGAACATACAGTTTTAGGTAAAGTTGACTCCGAAACACTTTGTTAAATGTCTCCTGGCGGGAATCATACCCTTGAGCACTCGCACAGGAAGCGAGCGTGCTAGCCTCTCGGCCAAAAAAATATCGACTTAACCATTTTCATGCAGAATTTTTGGCGTCACCTAGCGGCTAAAAGTTGTAACACTTCAACGCTTCGTGTATTACGAAATTACCAAATATCACGGAATTACCACATGTTACAGAATTACCACGTCACGAAATTACCAAATATCACGGAATTACCACATGTTACAGAATTACCACGTCACGAAATTACCAAATGTCACGGAATTGTACATGTCACGGAATTACCAAATGTCACGAAATTACCAAATTTTGCTCTAAATATCATATATGGGTTTTGCATTAGTTTTATTTTGGTTTTAGAATAACCTAAAGGAACTGTTTTTCATCACAATCCATATTAAAGATATCTACTTCCAAGATACTTCTTGCAAATCAATTATAAGCAGTACTTTTTTCCCTGCCGGTACGCATCGATATGTATACCTTTAAACTTTCTGCCAGTATTGGCATTACAATTAGATATGGTTTTCCAAGGGTGAAAATTGAATTATTGGTGGCATATTTTGTTAGTCTAAAGGCATCATATAGCCTGTGCATAATTTCAGTAGTAATTGTTATCGTTGAACACATGTTTTCGTTGCAAATTACACTATTATAAAGACAGCAAAGCTTGTATATTTGTCCGTCTTTGTCATCAAGAAAACTAACAATTTAGATAAAAATTTCCAGATAGAATACCAGCTTGAAACAAGATTGTCAATCACTAGGCATGAGCTTGTCAAACTTGTTAAACAAGCACGGTTCAACCATGAAACAAACCTTATTGAAATAACCTTGTATCAGCTTGTTACAACAGGTCTGATTCCAGATTGATTTAAGCTTGTTCACACAACCGTCTATGTGAAGAAGTTTGTTAAATTTGAATTCTACTTGAATTCTGTTTCATTGAATTGCAGCTGTTGTGGTACCGCGCTGTAGTCTCATCATTTGATTAACCGGGCACCAAGACAGACGAGACGTTATATTATCAAGTAATTGCAAGAGTTACCAGCGACAAGAGGAGGGTTTTGTGGTGTGATATTTTTGTTTTTCAGCGTTTGGTTGAATGATACGAAGTTTTTTTTTATAGAGGACGTTTCTTAAATTATAATTGTTATCAACGTCGCATTTACTATAGCCGTGTAAAAGTTTGATGAAGTTTTGTCTGTTAACGTTCCCCCAGAAGATATGAATACAAGACCTGATAATTATGTCAAGTGTCAGTGCTTGAAATAAACTTGATATAAGCATGACACACAGATTGTTATGACATACATGAAACAACCTTGATTCAACCATGAAACACTTTCAGATAACCTTGATATTACATGACATACATGACAAACACAAAACGATTTTGATATAACAAGTAGATCATGAAAAAGTGGAATTCTTTGAGTAGTATGAATGCTAGAATCACACTTGATATTACAACTTCATCATGACAAATACGAGTATAAAACAAACTTCATATGTCACGTATGAGCGCTTGAAACAAATGTGATACAAGCATGACACAAGCTTCAAACAATATTGATCATTACAAGCATGAAACAATCCTGATATAACAATTGATAATGGCAAGTTGGCATGAAACAATTTCCATATATCAAAGTGCGAATGCTTGGTTGAAGCTTAAAATCTGTTTATCATGGTTGTCATGTTAAAGTTATTTCAACCTTGATTCTTGTAAACGTGCTGGATTCAACCTTGTTCACTTGTCTTGACAACCTTAAATCAAGCCGTCGAATTTTCAAATCAAGATTGATTCACGCTTGAATGAGGCCATAATTGCTATTTGGGTTGGCCTCAAGAATTGGTTACCAGTTAACTATTTAATAAGCTTTCAACTTCGGTGAAAACGAGAAAGGACAAATTTGACTCGGTTAAACATTTTTTTTTTCTTTCAGAATTTATGTCCTTTTTAAACGTAAACATTTTAAAATTTAAGATATTCTCGTGAAGTAGAAATAGGTTTGGGAAGTAGTTTTACTCTGATTTCTGAACAATACCGTCAGTGACATTTTTGCTTCTTATCAACAATCGAATCGAAGAGAGACAATTAAAAGTGAAGGATTACCTTATCGTTAAATTGGATCTTTTATAAATTAATGAGCAAATAATTGAACAAATATACACACACACTCAAACACAAAGTCTTAGTGCGTTTTATCACATCAAACGCCATGTTCCTCGCGGTATAGACCACGCTCAAATGTACAGGAAACAAAACCATCGGTCATTTGAGTTGAACAATAGTCACGTAAAATTCTGCAACACCCCGCTAAGAATAATTAGTTACTCTTTTGTCCGCTGGTGTCACTGTTGTCAATCTTTCTT